>JAMADQ010000006.1:1416804-1578082 GCA_023624055.1 Paecilomyces sp. PK2413
GTTGTATGTATTTTTCGGGGGGCGTCTCTGGCGCGCGGGTGCCGTTGATATTTGTCTGTTCGTTCGTTCGTTTTTTTTTTTTTTTTTTTTTTTTTTTTTTCGTAGCAGCTTCACTTGGTGAAGAGAAGTGAAGTGATGATGAGGGCGTTGACACTGCTTTCGTGTGTTCTTCTCCAGGGATCGGCAATTTTTGCGATTCCCCAGGCAGGATCGTCGTCTGTTGCGGTCCCTGCTCAGCAAGCAACGTCGTCGTCGTCCGACACCAATAACAATGGCCCTTTAGCGGCGGCAGCAGCAAGTCCGGCTGCTGATCCTCAAGCAAGCCCGGCTGTCAGTAATAATGCACCAAATGAACAGTCGAGCAATGGCGCTCAGGACGCGTCAACCGGATCGGGAGCATCACCAGCGCAAGCAAATGGTGCTGCCACTGCTGCCAGTGCTCAGGAGAACAATGCAAATACACAGGCTCCCCAGGCCAATAGTGGTGCGCAGAATGCGGCGGCAGCGAGCCCAGCAGCATCATCATCCGGAGAGAGTAACACACCGTTGATCCCGCTGCCAACACTGGGCCTCCAGTCGTCAGGAAGCTCTGAAGCTGCCAGCAGTCCCAAGGAAACGGGCAACTCACAGTCGACGGCGTCACCTGCTTCGAGCTCTACACCATCTGCGACTAGTTCTCAAGAGTCTGCGTCCAAGGCCAGCAGCAGCTCCAGCAGCTCCAGCAGCTCCAACCTGTTAGGATCCTTATCAGCCATTCTAGACCCTCCAGGGACTAGTGGAAATCCTCTCACGGATATCGCGAATGCCCTGCAGGGTATCACAGGCCTTCTATCGCCTACCTTCCTCAAGGATTTCGAGTCGTTCTTTCATCATGTTGCGTATCTGCTGGATGATAAGACTACACAACAGGCCAAGGACCTGATCAATACGGCATCGGGCCTGCTGACGCAGCAGCTCATCAACAAGGTCGAGAATGTCCTGGACAGTGCAGACGACCTGCTTACGCCGGAGTTCGTCAAGGACATTCAGGGCTTAATCAAGGGAGCCGGTCCTCTCCTGACTCCTCAATTCTTCAATAAGGTCGGGGACGTTTTAGATCACGCCGATGATCTGTTAACTACGGAGTTCATCAAGGATACCCAGAGCTTAGTCCAGGGTGCAGGTCCCCTCCTCACCCCTCAATTTTTTAATAAGGTCGGACACGTCCTGGATAATGCCAATGATCTCCTGACGGCTCAGAACGTCAAAGAGATCGATGGTCTACTTGAAAATGCAAATAACCTGCTTACCCCGGAGTTTGTCAAGGACACTCAAGGCCTCGTTAAGGGTGCTGGTCCTCTACTGACTCCGCAGTTCTTCCATAAAGTGGGAGACGTTTTGGACCACGCAGATGACTTGTTGACCCCAGACTTTGTCAATGATACTCAGAGCTTAGTCCGGGGAGCGGGTGACCTTCTCACTCCTGACTTCTTTAATAAAGTTGGACATACCTTAGATAATGCCAACGAGCTCCTGACGACGCAGAATGTCAAAGAGATTGATGACCTACTTTCGAATGCAAACAATCTCCTCACCCCTGAATTTGTCAAAGATACTCAAGGCCTGATTAAAGGGGCAGGCCCTCTCCTGACCCCTCAATTTTTTAATAAGGTCGGGCTTACTTTAGATAACGCAAACGAGCTCCTGACGGCCCAGAACATCAAAGAAATAGACGGCCTACTTTCGAACGCGAACGACCTTCTCACTCCCGAATTCGTGAAGGATACCCAGGGTCTGATTAAAGGAGCAGGTCCTCTTCTGACCCCGCAGTTCTTCAATAAAGTCGGGCATACGCTAGATAATGCCAATGAGCTTCTTACGGCGCAGAATGTTAAGGAGATTGATGGTTTGCTTTCCAATGCCAACAATCTCCTTACGCCCGAGTTTGTCAAGGATACTCAGGGTTTGATCAAAGGAGCAGGCCCTCTCCTTACACCGCAGTTCTTCAATAAGATCGGAAACACCCTGGATAATGCCAACACCCTACTCACGAAGAAGAATGTTGATGAGATTGATGACTTGCTATCTAATGCCAACAATCTTCTTACCCCTGAGTTTGTCAAAGATACTCAGGGTCTCATCAAGGGGGCTGGGCCGCTTTTAACGCCAGCCTTCTTCAATAAGGTCGGGAATACTTTGGACAATGCAAACAGTCTCCTGACGAAGCAAAATGTTCATGAGATTGACGATCTGTTATCCAATGCAAACAACCTCCTGACACCCGAGTTCGTCAAGGACACTCAGGGTTTGATCAAGGGGGCAGGTCCTCTACTGACGGCTTCCTTTTTCAATAAAGTCGGCCACGTCCTAGACAATGCAAACGATCTCCTGACCAAGGATTTCATTACTGAAGTTGGGGATGTCTTGCACAGCGCTGACTCTCTGCTGACTCCTGGATTTGTCAACGATACCCAGGAGTTGATTAAAGGAGCCGGGCCACTTCTTACGGCTTCCTTCTTTGATAAAGTTGGACATGTTCTAGATAACGCGAACGACCTGCTCACCAAGGACTTCATTGACGAGGTCGGGGGTGTCTTGCATAACGCGGATACCCTTCTAACTCCCGACTTCGTGAAGGACACCCAGGGCTTAGTCAAGGGAGCGGGACCACTCTTGACTCCTGCCTTCTTCAAGGAAGTTAACAGTGTTCTCGGCAACGCAAATAATCTACTAACTCCTGACTTTGTCAAGGACACTAAGGGATTGGTCATTGAGGCTGGAGGTCTGCTAACGCCAGCTTTCTTCAAAGAAGTAAATAGCGTGTTAAGCAATGCCAATGACCTCTTGACACAGCAGACTATCAAGGATATCAATGGTCTTCTCGGAAATGCGAATAATTTGCTGACTCCCGACTTTGTTAAAGACACCAAAGGACTCGTCACTCAAGCTGGTCCACTGTTATCCCCGACTTTCTTCAAAGAAGTCAACAGTGTACTAGGTAACGCAAACAACCTATTGACTCCTGAATTCGTTAAGGACACCAAGGGTCTCGTTACCCAAGCCGGTCCACTATTGTCACCCGCATTCTTCAAGGAGGTTACCAGTGTGCTAGGAAACGCAAATGACCTATTGACTCAGCAAAATGTCAAGGAAATCAACGGTCTTCTTGGAAATGCGAACGACCTGTTGACACCAGACTTCGTTAAAGATACCAAAGGGCTTGTCACCCAAGCCGGTCCATTGCTATCCCCAGCTTTCTTCAAGGAAGTCAGAAACGTGCTTGGCAGTGCGAATAATCTATTGACGCCTGACTTCGTCAAAGATACCAAGGGATTGGTTGTCGAGGCCGGGAGCCTACTAACACCAGCCTTCTTTGGCAAGGTCGGAGGTGTTCTTGATAATGCTTCTGAATTGCTGACTTCAAGGAATGTGCACGAAATCGAGAGTCTTTTGGGAAATGCAAATAGCCTTTTGACACCCACATTCGTTAAAGATACCCAGGGCCTCGTCGTTGGCGCCGGCTCACTGCTTACACCAGCCTTTTTCAACCAGGTTGGAGGTGTTCTTGGCAACGCTTCTCATCTGTTGACTCCTCACAACGTCATGGAGATCAATGATCTTCTAGGCAATGCCAACGATTTGCTGACACCTGATTTCGTCAACGATACGAAGGGTCTTATCCACGGTGCCGGACCATTGCTCACTCCATCCTTCTTTAACAAAGTCGGCGGTGTTCTCGACAACGCTGATCACTTGCTCACACCCAACACTGTCAAGGAAATCAACGGTCTTCTGTATAATGCCAATGATCTATTGACGCCTGCTTTTGTTAATGACACGAAGGATCTTATCCATGGCGCCGGACCTCTGCTCACGCCATCATTCTTCAATAAGGTCGGAGGAGTATTGGACAATGCCAATGACTTGTTGACTCCTCATACGGTTAAGGAAATCAATGGCCTTCTGAATAACGCAAATGGGCTCCTGACACCAAATACTATCAAGGAGATTAATGGATTATTGGTTAACGCGAATGACCTATTAACTCCTGCTTTCGTTAATGACACTAGAGACCTTGTTAAGGGAGCTGGACCGTTGCTCACACCCTCATTCTTCAACAAGGTCGGAGGAGTGTTAGACAACGCCAACGACTTATTGACTCCTCATACTGTCAAGGAGATTAACGGCTTATTGGTGAACGCTAATGACCTATTGACTCCTGCTTTCGTCAACGACACCAGAGACCTCATTAAAGGCGCTGGACCGCTACTTACTCCGACATTCTTTAACAAGGTTGGAGGAGTCTTAGATAATGCAAACAACTTGTTGACTCCTCATACTGTCAAGGAGATTAACGGTCTCCTGGATAATGCCAATGACCTACTCACGCCCAAGTTTGTCAATGAGACTAGAGATCTAGTTGGAGCGGTTGGTGGTCTAGTGACACCAGAGCTCTTCGGCCAGATCGGAGACGTTCTGGGCAATGCCAATCACCTGCTGACTCCAGAATTTGTCAACGAGACCAAGGGTCTAATCGGTGCTGTATCCCCAGTACTAACACCTAAGACCATGAAGGAAGTCGGAGGTCTCTTGAACAATGCTAATGACTTGTTGACGCCTGAGACTGTCAAGGAAATTGACGGTCTTCTGGTTAATGCCAACAATCTGCTCACTCCCAAGTTTGTCAATGAGACGCGAGACTTGATTGACAATGTTGCGCCGGTCTTGACTCCTCATCTGCTGGCCGAAGTTGGTGGCCTTGTGGGCAACGCCAACAACTTGTTGACCCCTCAGACTGTCAAAGAGATCGATGGCCTTCTGAGTAACGCCAATGATTTGCTCACCCCCAAATTTGTTAATGAGACTAGAGATTTGATCGACACTGTATCTCCAGCGATCACGCCAGAGCTCCTAAGCGAAGTTACCAAGGTGTTGACACACGCGAACGCTCTCTTGACCGACAAGTTTGTCAACGAGACACAGGGCCTTATCGGCACTGCTGGTCCTCTACTTGACGGGATTGCCCCAGTACTCACGCCAGATGCCCTGAAGCAGATACTGACGAGCGCTATCGATCTACTCACACCAAAGTTCGTCAACGACACGAAGGGCCTAGTCGAGAATGTCGCACCGGTTATCACCCCTGACCTCCTGCATCGCGTCAGTAGCGTACTCGACAATGCAGATGATCTCTTGACGCCCAAGTTCGTCAATGAGACAGGCAATCTGATTGACGATGTTTCCAAGGTAATTTTCGCACGTTAACATTGTAATTATCTGAGGCGAATAAGTGATGCTAACTCTTGTGTAGTTATTGCCGATCGCGATGGAGTTGCTGAACGATCTGTGAAGATCGAGAAATGATGATCATGACGATGGCAATGATTGAACCGAATACTTTCCTTTAACGAGACATGTTAGAACACGAATGAGCAATGTTACTTAGCGATGGACAGTGCGCATTTCTGCGTAGAATTTAATGTGATATTTTCATTTCAAACGCTTGGGATTACCCTGCGGTAGCGCTCTGAGGAGCTTGCGAGAGTCGACAGACACGCATCGAGTCCAGAGTTACCGTTCAGCAATCGGAGCCGTACCGGAACCCTCCCGACTCTAGAAAGTGAATACCAAAGTGGCCCCGTCTATATGAGACAATTTAGTCAAATAATTACATAAAAAGATATGAAGACAAGATTCGAAGGATAGCATCCCCATGCGTCTTGTTCTCAGAAAGGCCTCGACCTGCGCATACTAAGTATGCAGGGCTTCAACACAGTGACTACTCTTATTTCCCGTACACGATTAACTCATGAACGCCAGCAGCCCAGTCAGCTTCATTACTATTATGTGTGTTCATGACCTTGTCGACATTGATACGCACGTATCGATACTCCTCCGTGTTGCTGGTCAAGACGGATTTGAATCCCACATCGGTATTGTTGGATGCGTCCGCGAGAAGGGTATAAGAACTCCCGTCGATACTAGCGGTGATGTTGAACTGGTAATAAGTCTCTGATCCTTGCACCATTCGAGTTGTCAGATCAACTTGCGTAATTGCGTAAGAGTCCTCTAGATCAATCTGCAGCCAGAAAGGAACTGTATCGGGCATGAAATAGAGATTCGGGTCGTCCTGAGTGCCATCTGTAGCCAGGGTGATGTTGGATCCTCCACTGGAGGTGGCCTCTTTTCCTTGCGATAATATCTTGCCGCTTTGGACTCCGTAGATACCTCCTTCGTCACTTGCTTTGACTACACTGTAGTAGTGGTATGATGCATAGCCTGTTCCTGAGAAAGATAATGGAAGGGCCAGCTCACGGTTCGGTGGCTGAGCAGGAGACCAATTGGCACTCCAGCGATCGCCCATCATGACATAGCTCGAATTCGCCTCGTCAACACTTCCTGATTGCGTGCAGAATGTCGCTGTGTTTCCAATGTAGCGAGACTCACTCCACGGTCCCTCCATGGCTGAGGAGGAGATATACTCGGGAGCTGATGGATACCACCCAGCAGCACGCGATGTGAAGAGGAAGTAAGTGCCGTTGTCTTTCACAACCGCGGGGGCTTCACGGTATTGCGATTTCAATACAGTCGTCAAAAGACTGTCAACAGCGGTCCAATTGGAGGTTAATTGGTAAATATTCATGTCTGTGTTCGTATTGGTGGCCGAAACGAGGTACGCAGAGCCGTCATCGTCAGTAAACACAGTCATGTCGCGCGAATCATGACCCAATGGCTGATATGCACCGTCGAAAGTCCAGTTTTGACCAGCTGCACCGTGTGCACACGCCACTTCACCCAGGCTATAATCTTCTGCGTTCTCATAGTGTGCCCACATCACAAAGTAATCCGTCGATGGATTGTAGAAGAAAACGGTCCTTTCCAATTTGCAGGTCCCGTTTGTCGATGCACAGATAGTCTCGCTGCCCAGAACTGTGGAATTGGTGCCGAAATTGTATCCATCTGTCGATGTCTGTGCCACAATTGATGGATATCCACTGGAGTCTGTGCCCTGCTGGAACAGGTAATACGTGCTATTGACTTCGATTCCCGATCGGAGGTTGAGTGATGAAACCTCGGTGTTCTTGTAGGTACTATAAGTCGCAGTAGGAGTGTACGGGATGACTTGAACCGTGTTGGAGGAGTCGAGTTGGGTTCCCTGGCTATATGCGATGATTTGATAGGAGACCGGGGTGTCTACAGCCAGGTCATAATCGTCGTAGGAGTCTCCTGTCACATTCGCGACAGTGGATGAAGCTGATGAGTTCGTCCGGGAGACTATGTAGTTTGTTGCAGAATCCACAGCTGACCAGGTGAGTTTGGCATTGTTGACTGCAGATCCACCATCAACCTGGAATAATTGAGGAGTGAGTGCGAATTCGGCTGCGGAAAGGGCAGAAAAGAGTGACACGAAGACACATGATCTAGCTGCCATTTTCCGAAAGTCTACAATATGTAGCTGATGGCGTTAAAGATAGTAATGAATGGACGAGGAAATTCTCTGAGTATCAGCCGTTGATGGATGATTATTCCATGGCGACGGATCTTCACAACAACGAAGGCATAGCACTAATTAGTATCCAACGGTTATTGAGGTCCTTCCTGTCGGTATTTAACCGAAAAGAACTTGGCATTTAACTATTAAGCCGAAAACAATGCTTAATTGAACGGCGTTCCACCGGAAGAGATGTGATCTAAATTTGTTTATCCGTAAGGAACCTACGGAGTACTCCGTACCTTGTGCATATAACCAGCCTAGGACATCTAGTCAGTGAACTCTCTGCATAACCTCAACAGCTGGGGTATATCGGTCAATTAAATTCCACCAGTTAGATACCTGGAATAGCAACGCAGGCCACGCGTCGGTATATAATGGAACACTGTTTCTTAATAACAGACCGAACACGTGTATGTGTGGGCTATTCAAATGATGAGATCCTGGTCAGCCCAACTATTCGTCCAAGCCCAAATAAGTTTGGACAGGAGTAGATCTGTTTCAACTGAAATGAGAGCGAGTCCTTTTGATGAAATGGTGAAACAGATCGGGGATCCCGAGTCTTGGCTTCTCCGCTATTATGAGATGATCTTCCGAGATAGCTAGTCATAAATCAGGCGGTATTGGCTTATCATTATCGTTCATTTATACCTATTCACGATAATATACTTAAGTTTGGGCCAATGAAAGGCTTCAGTGCCCTTTAACGATCGTGTCTACCCGGGGACCAAGGTGCAGGGATATAAGGACGGAGTCGATTTGGGTATAAGTATATTCTCAATTCCATTTCTAAATATCCATTTATCGTCATAAATAGGTGAAAATGCCACTGTCGGGCTATGTGCAAAAGAAATCTATTCCGAATCGAGGGAACGCAAGCTGATGGCTGAGGAGTCTCCAGTACTCTCTGCGTCCGCCTTGTCGAAAAGGGCCTGCACCCAGGTAGAGCAGATATCGAAGAATTTGGGCGCCTCGGAGTAGACTGCGGCAAATTGCAAGAAACCGTGCGATACCCCAGGGACTATGCTGACTTCAAGATGGTCCTTCTCGTTGTATTCCGCCTTCCGCTCGCTAAACGCACGTGATTTGGCTTCTCTGAGTCTGCCGGCGAATATAACGGTGTCATCAACAAGAGGATCTTTCTCTCCCGTGATAATGTAGGTCTTCGGGAATCGTGCAAGCAGTGACTCTGGTGCCAGAATAGGAGTGATAATGAAATCGGTGCTGAAGTCCTCGTTTCCATTAGGACCGACGTAAAGCATGGCCATACGTCGCGCCATGTCAGGTACAAGAATTCGGTCGTTACAATAGGCGGCCATGGACGAAACGTGGATGTGGGTGGTGCTGTCTTGTTCTGACGGGCCCTTGGTGTCCTTGGAGACGGTGCCGGTAACTGGGGTCCTTGAAGATGCCATCTTTTCGTAGAATTTCTTCTTCAGTTGGATGATGCTCTCATCTGTCTTCACATTGCTCCTGTCCTGTATCAATGCCATCTGTTCGCTGCCGACCCATGTACCCGCATTACCGCTCAGAGCAGGGTAGACCAAGAGCAGTCCATCTGGCGTGGGGAGTTGCTCTTTACCGTTGTCTCCAGATTGTAGGATTAATAATGTAAGGGCTGAGGCCAGGTTTCCACCGGCACTGTCTCCCGTGACGACGATCTGAGGTCGGATGTCTCCGCTAAGTCCAATACATTGCCCGCGGGTGGTGGCGAGCTGGTGATAGACATCGTAACACTCATTGATGGCGTAGGGGTACGGGTATTCGGGAGCTTTCTTATAATCAAGACTGATAACTGGGACACCCAATTTTCCAGCCCAAGACAAGAGTTTGTCGTCCACCGTTCTAGGGTCCATTGCGACAAAACCTCCTCCTGGGATATCCAATACCACTTTCTTCTGGTTCCGCAATTCTTCGAGAGATCCATCAAAGTATAGCCAGGCAGTGACGGGTTCTGTATAAGCAGATCCTTTCGGGCGAGCGATGTTGATAGGACGCGGTCCATACTTGGTATACTTTGGTCTCGTAAGGGGTCCAAGAGCAGCCAGAATTGGCGTCTTGCCCTTATTCCAAGAAACGCGCACATGGTCGACTGTCAAAACAGAGTGAATCTTTCGCACCTTCGCATCGGCTTGGTCCACCGCAAACAGGTAGTAAGCCGAAAACACCAATGATGCGATATGTCGGAGAAACGCTGGTTTGATATCCATAGCAGTCCAGAAACCCGCATCCAGAGCGGTGAGGATCCAGGTTGCCCGGAAAAAGGACGGGCTGTACATGTTGGCCAAATGCTCGGGACCGCTGAGGCCAAAAATTCTGCTGAAGTTGTTGGAGATGTAGATTGAGATGATGGTAAGAAACAGTGTCTGCCAGGGCGTCACAGCTCCTGCGAGCTGTGCGGAGTATTTACGAATGCCGGGAGGTCCATGCTTATTGCCCCTACCGTGAGAAATGATGATGAGTAAATGAACAGCCAGTATGTGGGACACAATATACATACTTGACGAGATACGCTAGCGAGAGCGAAGCGATGGCCAAAATCTGAAGTCTTCGAAGCTGGGCAGAGGGCCTACCCAAAAGATGATCTGTCGCATGATCAGTTACCAGGTTGTCGGATATCAATTGGACGCACACGAGGCCTACCGATCATTTTCAATGGTTCTGATTGCCAATTCCCCTAAAATTTTTACCAATAGCACCAATGCTCGTTTATTTATAAGAACAGTTTTAGGCGGACGAGGGTGTCGGAAGGGATATGGATATATAGCAACTGCCTTCAACAGTCCTCCAGGCAGACAGATGGATCAAAGAAGGACAAGGGGTCAGAAGTCCGGGGCTAAGTGTCTATCTACAAAGCAGGAAAAAGGTACTTATACGAGCCATACCTAGGTAACGATAACCATAATGTTCAGGATAGCCGAACAAGAGCGCGCATGTGATTCATGTGATCTCGCTCCGGCCGGGGTGCGCTAGTCCAAAAACGGACTTTGCGGGGAAAGCTCGATTTCCTCGGTCGCACAAGCAAGAAAGAATCAAGTACGATAATTGAGATAGTTAACTGTACAGATGAAAGGGAATATTGAGCACAAAGACTGTCAGGTACTTCTGTTCTGCTGCCTCTTTATTCGCGATGGTCAGCAATTGGTTGTGTCTTCAGGAACCAAGGATCATTGCCCATGGTTGGCTCACGAGATCTCAGATGGTACGGAGTATTATAGGTAGACGGGCTAGAAGTAAAATCTGGGACAGATCGAGATAGTCCCCTTCCCTGCATCTCTACGATTACTTCCTCATCGCCAGTGGAAGTGAATGTGTTGTGCGTCTTCGGAGTCAGGACCATGGACTTTGGACAGCAACTGAGACACTACAAGATAAGATCTAACTACCCTTGCAGTAATCAGCATCGATCTTGATAGGCCAGAGAGATCATCTAGACAGTAGAGATCCCCTGTAGCCAGTTAAGTAGCCTCTTGAGCTAGTCACTATAAGACTTGTCCATTTCCAGAACTCACGAGTATTATTGCTTTAACTCATCTTAAGTCACAAGCGAAATGTAGAGAATAAGGTCAAGAGTCCTGGCCATTACGATTACTCTCCTACTACTTAGTCACTATTTAGCTAATATAGTCGCATTAGAGTTTGTAGTATATCAGAACTCAAGTCTACTGAGGAGAGTTCCTGGGTTGTTTATTACTCTAGCCGTTATCTAAGATGCAGAAAAATAGCTGGTAAGCTCTCGAAGTGATAAAGTACTCCCTGAGAAGGCTTGTATTGTATTGACTTTATTTTTAAGCCTTTTATAGATTTTATAGATGGCTTCCTTCTCTGGTGTCTTGCACATCAGTTGCAGCGATATATGAAAACGGTACGGCCAGACGAAGCACATCCTTGGGATCATACTTCCTCTTCAGCGCCATGACAAAGGAAAAATTGGCTCCATAGATCTGGTCCAGCGTCGTGCGGCCTGGAGGAGTAAGGTTGATATAAGTTGTTGGGAGGATATTCTTGGGATTTGTTTCCAGGAGTCCACGTAAGAACTCTGCACCCCATTTCCGTGATTCTTCAACTCCCTCCTCAGACCGGGGTGTCGCAAGAAGCTCTAGCATGAGATGAGATTCCGTAGCGCCAAACACCGAGTTTTTAAGACTGGAATCCGATGGCTTAGGACCAAGGTGGATGGCAAAGCCGTTACCCGCATACCTGGGCATGCGCTGAACATATTTTGCCATAACAGCAGTGACTTCCTTCGTGAGCGCACGGAGACTGACTGTATTAACGGATGCGCGGCCATCGGGGGGTATAATTGTCTTAAAATCACTCATGCCATCTAGCACAGTGGTTTTTCTCACTGGATTATAGAGCACTTTGCCCAATTTCGAGACCTTTTCAAGCCATTTGAACCCAGCAGTGTCATCATCGTCGCTCCACATAAAGTGAGAAGCCAACTTCAAGCCATCTCCGGTGTGTAAAAATAACGGGGCAACACACAGCTGCCGCGGAAATCCTTCATCGCGGAGCTTTTGGAGGCCTTGGCAGTAGTTGACCACAGTAGCTTCAACATCACTTGCATCATACAACATAATACCAGTGAGAATCTATCTCATAATAAGCATCTTCGCGTACAGAAAACATTGCGGACAAGGACCAACAAACTTTAGTCAGAGGGTAGACTTTAATCGTCATCTCAACGATAATTCCGAAAGAACCACCGGCGCCTCTAATTCCCTTCAAGAGCTCTAAATCAGCGTCCAAGATCTCCCCTTTCCAATTGACCACCTTCGCTCCGAGTATCTGTTCAAAACCGTAACCGAAGTTGCCCGAAAAGGGCCCGTATCCGCCATAGGTCGACCACCCGACATATCCTATAAAATCGACGGTGCCAGAAGCAGTCATTACTCCAGCGTTGGACAGATCTTCCACCAATTTACCAGCAAGAATACCGCCACCAATCTCAGCAAACCTCTTACTATAGTCAACACGGCAATATTTGATATCGCGCATGTCGATTGTAAGGGCATCATGCACCTGCGACTTGCCAAACAGGTTATTTCCTCCGGAACGGACAACGAAAGGGATTTCATGGTCAACGCAGAAAGATACTATGGTCGAAACATCGTCTGCGTTTTGCGGTCGTACGATTGCGATCGGTACAGCCGGGTTATCTATGATAAATGTTGCCCGGAGTGCTGCATATTCGGGCGAGGAGGGTATCACGCAAGGAATTTTTGGGTATTGCTGGATGAATGCACCAATAGTGCGTTCCCGCAGTTGGGATGGATTCTCCATTATATACCTGCCAATGTGATTTGAAGAGACTTTATACAGGATTGCAACGTACAACAGGTTGCTTGCTACAATGTCTTTAAATGAGGCAGTCTAGGTCGATATTTCCAGAGTATCGGCAATCCGCTGCTATAGGAATTCCGTTGTTATGTCGGCACTTCCGAGGGGCCCAAAGCGTGTATTTGCTACCTAAACTAGTATTCTGGACAGCGATTGCTGCAGATAGACTGCGAAATTGCCAGGCGCTTCAATAACAGACCATCATCTCCCCAATTAACGGGATAGATTTTCTTCCAAAGTCCTTGGAAAATATTAATTCCTAGATTTTCTCTGTTGTTTAGACTAAGAGCAGGGAGTTGGGTTTCTCGGGATTTCCGACCTCTTGTCGACTATTTGAGGAGTTTCCGACAGGCAGCTTTGTCTCCGAATGTGGACAACTTGCACGTCCGAGTAGGTATTCGTTCAACGTTCCCACTTCCCCACAGAGCCCAGTTCGTTGCCCTTTTGGTGCTGATGTACTCGAACTACATAGATGAAAGGAGAAGCCCGGTGATGGGCTTCAATGGAATGAATGGCATCGGAAAGCCGACGTCAGTGTACCTCATACTCCAAAGCCAGATCTTCTCCGATAATGATTTAGTATGATATGCTAGGCATGATGTATTTCGTGCCTCTGAGATAACGGCTGTATGTCCTCGGCAATTGGGTAGCATGTACCCCAAAAATCGCGATAGCAGTACGATTCGCATTATCCTTGAATTCACTCCAGGGAGTCCAGCCACGACAAGAACAGATTAGAGTACTTACTGCAAAGAAAATAGAAGACGAGGCGGCATCTTTCGCCACATGGAAGCTATTATCAGCGAGATGACATAGCACAAAGTGGACATCATTCATGATAGCTAGCACGTTAAATCATCTCTTAGCGCCCCAATTTCTCTTAATGTCGCCACCGAACAGGGTCTGAAGGCACACTTATCCGATTTATCCTCTGGCCATCCTCTGGTGTGAATACTAGAGAGTTAGTAAGCGATTTTCACCTCCGACAGCCAAGCAATTTAGTCCATCGATACAGAACGGAGACTCCGACACTAAAAGATCACAGAGGGCAACACATTGGCACATTGTAAGATGCCAAGACCATGTATTTGCTAGCCTGATGTAACGAAATTTTCAGTTTCGCTAGGGAGACCTCCATCAAGTATGGCTCGCGGCATTGCAAGAATTGCCACAAAGGGCTCTGGCTCAGAGATTCTGACATCGGAGTTCGCGGAAGGGGTAAATGCCGTTAGCTAGAGAAGAGAGTATCCGTGCTCGAGCTTTTTTTAGCGCAGTCTAAGAATGAAGCCTCAAAATGATTAGCCACTGATCTCGGAGAACGGGCCGGATCGAACGAGCTTAAGCGCCTCATGGTTAGTAGTGAGCGCTAAAAAAGCGTTGGACTCTTTACAGAAGAGATTTCATAATTCTCTAGCATAAGGCTCCCGGACTTCAAACAGGCCTACCAAGATGCGATGCCTACTCTAGTTTCCGTTCCTCTCCTCCTACAGTGTTGTTTATTGTGTCTCTTGTTCGCCCCTGGGAGAGTGATTCCGCGCAATGGAGAAAATGATAACGACCAGCATCGTTCCTCGATGCATCCTTCTAGTGCAACCTGAAAAGATAAGGGGCTCTTCTACTCCATACTGCAACTTTACTCTGCGGAGATTCGGAGCGAGGCTGTACGCCACCGCGTTAGGGTCATATCCGAGTTGTAAGCGAGCTCCAGACTACTCTAGTCCTCCACTTAACTTCAGTCCAACTCCAGCATAAACAATCTTCCTGCTGGCTTTCCGACTCAAGCGAAGTGCTTCTTACTTCATAAGGATTGCCAAGTATCGCCAAGATGCATCCTATCGGCACCCAAGTCAAAAATGGATTGCGGCTCAACCGCTGCCTAAACGATCTATAGCGCTACTGCGCATTGGAGTCGCAACTATCTTGGGCACCCCAAGGATTCAACATGACTCTTTCTGCGCTAACACGGGGCGGGGGCAAAAGGCATGTGGTTAAATAGATCTCTTGGAGCCACTCATAGGCATCGCCTGTAGTCAGTGCTCTTTGTTGCAATATTTCTGCGCAAAATCAGAAATCATGAAGTCTACTCTCCTGTTGTCAGCCAGTCTGCTGGCATACTCGGCCGAGGCGATCGTTTTGAATGAACGCGCTGTGCCGGCTGTGGTGAGCTTCGATGTCCAGCGGAGCGTCATAGAGGATCCAGTGCGTCGACTGCATCAAGAACAGAGTCGTCAGAAGAGAGATAAGACCCTTTCTTTTGATATCGTGAATCCGGTGTGTATTGCCCCTTGGTATTCTTGTCATTTTTTCCTCGTTTTCTTCTCCTTCTTTCTTTCTAATACAATACATATCTCACAGAACGATCTTACACTCTATTGGGTCAATGGGACAGTCGGCACCCCGGGTCAGCCAGTGACCCTCGCCCTTGACACTGGCAGCAGTGATACCTGGGTGAATGTGGCCTCTTCGGCCTTCTGTTCCCAGAAATCTGAACCCTGCAAGCCGTTTGGTACCTACGATCACAGCAAATCGTCCACATACAAGTTTCTCGACCACAATTTCGACAATACCTACGGCGGTGGCTCGCAAACGAACCAAATCAAGGGAGATTATATCACCGAGACTGTGAAGTTTGGAGGTGCCACTCTGAAAAACTTCCAAATCGGTGTTGCATCCTCCATATCAGCGAATGACAGTACGTGCTAGCTGTATTAACTCAATGGTGCATTTAACGGCTAACGTCTCGAGCAGAGGGTCTCTTGGGCGTTAGTTACGCCGCCCTTGGCGGTGGTAGCCAAGATATGTATAATAACTTCCCTATTGCCCTGGTCGACGCAGGCTATATCAAGTCGCCTGCCTTCAGCTTGTACCTCAATGAACTCCACGCGTCCAAGGGTCAACTTCTCTTTGGTGGCGTCGACACATCCAAATATACCGGTGAGCTCCAGTCGGTACCTACGATTGCAGTAAACGGTGTGCATTACAGTTTGGAGATCGCTCTTACCGGTCTATCACTCAAAAAGGATGGCAAGAAGGGATCTAGCTACAGTTCCTCCGAACTGCCCCTAGTAACAAGCCTTGACTGCGGCAGTACGCTCATCATCCTTCCTGAATCCCTGACGAATGATATCTTCGATGACCTGGACGTCAAGTACAATTCTACATTGAACGTGGGTATACTTCCATGCAGCATGAAGAATAACGATTGGAACTTGACTTACAGCTTTTCTGGTGCTGAGATCGATGTCCCTATGAGTCAGCTTGTGCTGGATCCTGTTGGTTACGAGGGTGACGAGGTCCAGTGTATCTTCGGAATCGTTCCCGGCCCTGATGATATGGTGCTCATGGGAGACCCTTTCTTGCGCAGCGTGTACGCCGTGTTTGATCTCGCCAACAACGAGATCTCACTTGCTCAAGCCAACTACAACCCAGGAAAAGAACACATCCTGGAAATCGGTACCGGTAAGGACGCTGTTCCAGGAGCCACCAAAGTCAAATCTGCGGTGACCAGCGGCGTCAACTCCGCGGCAGCTTCTGCCACCAGCGTTGTTGGCCCGGTGGAAACAGAAGGCCCTGTCGCTACTGTAACCTCTGGCTCGAGTGCGGGGTCTACCTCGTCCTCGTCGGCGGCGGCGACATCGACATCCAAGGGTTCGGCTGCTCTGCCCACTAGCGACTCCATGCATCTCGTCGCCGGCATCGCCGGCGCTATTGGTCTTGCGATGGCTCTATGAAGATACCCATGTTATGACATTGACTCGCATGGATTATATAGACAATATGTATATAGCTAATAAACGACTTTACGTCTTCTCCCTTTATTTTCGTCGTGTTTCTCTCAACCTATTTCATATCTGCGGTGGTTTCTGCTTCACAATCTTTAGTATAATGTTCTGTACACTTAGGCTCCTTGTGAACCCGGAGACTGCTTGCGTCTACAATACAAGTGTAATCCTTTGAATGCAAAGTGTATTTCAACCTCATCAGAATGGCTTGGAAAGCTATAGGCATCATAATCGAGCCACATTTGCCTTGTTCTCGGAGATTCAGCATCTGCGAATGGTTTTCTGTGAAGTGCCCTAGTTAGACAGTATCGAGGATCGATAAAAGCGAACTTACTCATGGCTGTTGAAGACATTAAAGCCGGTGGAAATTATAAGCACAGGCCGAGCAATATCGGCGATAATCTGCTTGACTGGAGCAGCAGCAAAGGCTGATATCACAATGGATTCATCGTCGATTTCTGCGAATCCTCCTGCACCGTGAGGTCCGACGATCTTGAATTCCTTCTTGGTCAAGATCTCTTCTGTGACCTCTGTATAATCGGGGTCTTGAGCAAGTAATTGCACTGTTTCATTGCGGCGACAAATTTGTGCGATAGTGAGAGCCATCGAATGCTGGATCATGCGGCCGACCACATTTTCCACATCCGAGGTGTTATCCCAAGATTCATGTTGCTCTTTCAGCCATTCAGGGGCAGAGCGGCAAAAATCACCGAGTCCGAAGCAGAGAACTTTTCTCACGGTGTTTGTGCCAAGTAGATCTTGGATCAAAGATGCCAGGTGCTTGCAAGTCGTGCTATTCTGCCATAACAGGTCTTTCTCGTCAAAGACTTGCATAGGCTGTGGTATAAGCTCTCGAAAGTTTCGCGCGGTCTGATTGCTCCAGTCCACAATGTAAGAGCATAGGTAAGTTTGGATCGGGCCGTTGGGTTGTGTATTCACAAGTTGCCAATATCCTTGGTACTTAACATAAGGTTTCCTAAGGGAATTTTAGGTTGCCAGCTGAAATTGGGTCAGAATACTATGCTAGCGTACCAGATAGGATTCTGTACTCGGAACATTGGATTAGAAATTTGGATTATGCCGCCATCAATTCGATGAACGGAAAATCGGTTCATTGTATAGGATTGGCCTAACTGTTGTTCTATGTCTTTGAGATCCTCTCTCGTCCAAAGCTTGGTACCAGAATTGTACAGATCTGCAGCTTTTTGGCTACTAATTCGCCAATCCGAGCATCCGTAGTCGAGACAGATATTCTCGGATGATGTGAACGCATGTTCTAGAGTCTGCGGCATAGTTTCGTAGCTGCGTCGAGCAAGGATAAGGAACAGACGACGTTTTGAGTTGTCGGGAGGGAAAAGCCCGATATTATTTCGAAAAGTCAGAATTTTCTTGGTGTACAATAGTTAGGAAAGAAAAAGCTAGGAAGTAGTGGTAGAAGTGATGCACGCATCTGTCAGCGCGGAAATTAGGCAGCGGTTCTGCGAGGCTGTTCCTTCACCGCCTGCACAGCTGTAAGGCATATTTTGTGCCTGCTCCTGGTTTAAAAATTAGTGATCATTATCAAAACATTAGAAGTGCAAGATTTGTTTAGTGCAATGTTTGCTTCGTGTTACTCCCTGATATTTATTTGGTGGTTTTATTATTCATTGTTAGTTAATCAGTAATCCAGAACGATAAACAATAACCAGTCCCGGTGGTCCAGGGGTAGGGCATGAGACTGCAGTTCTTAAAGTCGCGTGTTCGAGTCACGCTCGGGACTGGACCTTCACAGGTCTTTCTTTTTGTTTTTGTTTTTTCCTTTCGCTACCATTCTTCATTTTATTTTTACTTCTTTTATGTTATTTTATCTTTGATTCTTCTCCTACCTAGAACTTCTTATACCTGCGGCTATTCTCTTTTTTTTGCCTTTTTTTTGTTCTCTAGCGCTACCGCTATGTATCTCTCTCCGATTTAGTGCGACCCTTTTCTTCCGCGAGAAATATATATTCCTCGCGACGGACACTCAACCAAGTGTATAACAGGTTCATGACAACTATTAACATCTAACTGGTCATTCTTTCTGGCCGCTACTTATTACTGCTTGCTAAGTAACCACCTTAACTCCTCCAGCTTGGCCTCCCTCCATTTCGCAGACTCTTTCAACTGCGGAAATAGATTGAAGCCGTGCGGGAAGCCATCGTAGATGGTGACTTTCGTCTCCACGCCAATCCTCTTCAACTTCTCGGCAAACAACAGTCCTTCGTCGCGCAGCGGATCCAGCCCCGAGACGTGGAACGTGGTCGGGGGCCATAAGTCCTTGTCAAATTGCTCGTCCGGGATAATAAGGAAAGAGAGTCTCTCGTCGGCCTTGGTCTCCTCGGACGCGTTGGGCACGTACATATTGACAAAGTCGTTCACCCGCGACACTGGGAGGATCGGGGCGTCGGCATTCTGCACAAATGAGGAGGATTCCCGGTTTGCGAGGAGGTGATAGGGAAAGAGATCGGGATGGACGGTCGGGGGAGCAGTGAGGATCAATCCCTTCACTCGTGAGGTCGGTTTGCGAGCATCGGCTCCCTGCTCCTGTTGCAGCTTCTGGATGCGTCTCATCTCCCTGACCGCAACGCCGATCGCGAGGTTCGCTCCCGCGGATGTGCCGCCGAGGTGGACGTTCTTCGCGTCTAAACCATACTTGGCTGCCAGCGCGGAGCCTTCAGATGCGAACAGTTCAAATGCTGCCCACGACTCGTCTGGCTGCGTGGGAAAGGCGTGTTCGGGAGTCGGGTGGTAGACAGGGTGCAACACGGCGATACCGACGCCTGTTGGATCCGTCTTGGTGAATGTAGAGCAGAGATGGGCGCAGTAGGGCGCTTCGCTCTCTAAGCTTCCTAGATGCCAACCACCGGAGTGATAACGGATATAGAGCGGTAGAGGGCCCTTTGCAGCATTTTTAGGACGATACAGACGCGCCGGAATGGATGAGCCGCCAGGAATCGGGATAGTGAACTCATCAATCTGGACATCGTCTATTCACAACGTTAGTTCGAGCCGACCAGTAAAGGAAACAGTTTACACACCTGGGGTCCCGTAGAATTCCCTATGTGATTTGGCTCTCGACGCATTGAAAGCATCTCGTATCTCAAACACCGTTGCCGTCGGTGGCACGGCAGGCGGCGGTAGTGTCTTTTGGAGATCGACCCATTCTGCTGCCGGAGCAATAGCGTACTGAGAATAATCGGCCATGTTGTATGATGGAGTGCAACTGGTAGGATGTCGCGAGATCTACCTACGCGAGGGGGTCACCTCGGGTGCGAACAAAGAGGTACCCTTTGCCGACAGGCTCTCTTTATAATATCATAGCTACACAGAGCCAATTCCGGGCCTAGGTAGCAATCTGATTTGCCCTGACGTGATTACCGAGTTTGGTGATTAGCTCTTTTATCTATCATCTACTAAGCCGATATTACCCCGCATCGGCGAGGAATCGTCAGTCGGGGAGCCATATGCGCTCGAAACATATCAGCAGCAATCGACTGTGTAGCAGGATTGTAATCTATCCAATATAGACATTTCCAAGTCTTGAAACCAGCGTCGTTTGAGGGGAATATACATACAAAAGCACACACGCTGTTCCTATTCGGTCTTTGGGCCGAGGTCCAGTATTTGAACGGTCCGCGGAACGTTCACCGACCCGTGGATATATCGGATCGGTAAGTTATGTATGCAGTATCTACAGTGCAGCTGCTGGATAAAAACAGTATACTAAGAATCGTATATCAGCAAAGGGTATCCCAGGAACTTGGCGCCAAATCCCAATCTTCACTCGAAATACCGGCCTCATTTCCCGCCAACCCGTTCTTCACTGCCCCTCCATACTCACCTTGCCATGTCCTCTGAACCAGCGGGGTCATCGATAGAGATGCGCAACGATGCTCACAACGAAGAAGACAAGGACGGTATCCTCCGGATCGCAATTATCGGCGCCGGAACCATTGGGCTCTCTTTCACAGGACTGCATCTGTCACATCCCGCCAATCGCGATGGTGGCCGGAGAGTCGAGATCAGGATATATGACCCCCGACCGGAGTTGAGGGCATATGTCGAGAGGATGTTGCCTGGTAAGATCTCGATGGATTCCATTACATCTTTCATTAATAGCTGTTTATAACAACCGATGATAAAGCATATCTCTCTCCGTCGCCCGCGGCAGGTTCCCTCCAGGCACCGTCATCTTCTTCTTCCGACTCGAAAGTCACAGATCGCATCGCCCTCCCTCCGCCCATATCCAGCCACACCCTCATCCTCTCCCCAACCCTTGCCGATGCCGTTTCCACCGCACACATCATCCAGGAACAAGGCCCCGAATCCATCTCCACGAAACAATCCCTCTGGTCCGAAATCGAATCCCTCGCTCCTCCCTCCGCGCTCTTCTGGTCCTCTACGTCCGGCATCCCGGCCTCTGTCCAGTCGCAAGCTATGAGAAACCCCAAACGCCTCCTTGTCGTCCATCCGTATAACCCGCCGCATATCATGCCTTTGCTGGAGCTCGTTCCTGCGTCGGGGACAGATTTGGATGGGTCCGATTCGGATATCCAGCGCACGCTAGCATACTGGCGTCGTCTGGGTCGTGATCCGGTTGTGTTGAAGGAGGAAGTGTCGGGCTTCGTGGCGAATCGACTCGCGTTTGCTCTCCTCAGAGAAGGGGTGGAGTTGGTGAATCGGGGTGTTGCGACGCCGCAAGAGATTGATCGCGTCGTGGAGCAGAGTATGGGTCCGAGATGGGCGGTTAGAGGGCCGTTCTGGAGTTATCATGCTGGAGGAGGGGAGGGTGGGTTGAAGGGTATTCTGGGGAATATTGGAGATACGATCCAGCGGTGCTGGGACGATGCGGGCAAGCCGGACTTGAAGAGTGAGGGTAGGGAGAGCGAGTGGGTGGGGAGGTTGTGCGAGGCCGTGGATAGTTCGTATGGAAAATTGGGCAAGGAGGACCTAAAGGACAGAGATGATAAGACGAAGAGAGTTTTAGACATCACAAGAGGGGGAACGACATCATGATCAGGATCCATGGGGGTTTGATAGACCATGTATTTATACTGAGATCATTAGAGCTGCTGTGGTACACTGAACGGACGGTGCTGGACGCCATGGATTGAGAGTCATTATAACTAATACTGTCATCGAATGAGGCAAAAAGAAGGGTATCTACTTGTTGACCGTCCCGGAGATACTCGCCCGGACACCAATTGAACCGTCCCGCGAGGCGCCAAAGAATCGATCTCTCACGAGCCGCACATCATCGACGGTCGTCTCGTGCAGTTCCATGTCGAAGCGACGGAAGACCCCCGCAACAGTGAGGAACAGTTCGGCGTACGCGAGGCTTGACGGAAGAGTCAGCATTCCTATAGATAAACGAGGAAATTCGCCGGAACTTACTTGATTCCCAGGCACTGTCTGCTTCCCTTGGTAAAGGAAACGATGAACCGGTCGAGCCGTTCTCCCTTCTCGGCAGCGCGAATCCATCGTTCTGGATCGAATGATTCTGGATTCGGGAAGATGGATGGATCCATGTGGACGAAATAGGAAGATTCACTAACGGGAGTCTGATGGTTGCTGTCAGTGACCGATTTGGGAGAAACAAGCGCCCTTTTGCTCAACTTACTCCTGGTGGAATCACCCAGTCTTTGTATCTGAGAGCCTCGGTGGGCGCAACACGGGGCAGTCGGGTCGTGACTCCGTATGAGAGCCGTAAGCCCTCATTTATGACGGCGCCCTGTTTCTAGTTAGTACGTAATTGAAGAAGCTGGGACGTGTGAGCTTGATATTTACCAGGTATGGCAGATGCTCGAGCTCTGTCCAGGACGCGGTGCTCAGTGGTGTCGGCATGACCTGCTTCAGTTCCTCTCTTAATTTTGACAGAAGAGCTCTGTTGCTGAGAAGATAGAAAGCAATCGTGGTCAATGTCTTTGCAGTAGTCTCGCTACCAGCCGCAAGGAGAATCTGGCCTTCATCCTGCAAGCGATCGATGGATCGTTCCTCCGGCGGGAGACTGGGGTCGCATAGAGCGTCAAAAGCGGTTGCTTGCGAGCCCTTATTCTCCGCTCTCTCGAAAGACTCGAGCGATTCCAGGGATTGTTTTCGAACCATGTGCTGGATCTCCAAGAGAACAGCCGCTTGCGGGTCGAGCTTCTTCAGGAGCCACGGGGGCATGCTCTTCGAGATGGCCAGAACGGACGGAAAATGCCTGAGCATGGCGCCATTCGCTGACGCTTCGAGGACCGCTTCCTTCCAGCTCAATTTGAAATCATCCTCATCGAGATAGTTGTAGCTCTTCCCGTAGGAATAATGCGTGATGATATCCATGGTCAGCGCCGTGAAAGCTGCATCTAGTCTGATGATCGCGCCCGTTTTGCCGGCAGCCTCAAACCGCTTGGAGATTTTATCGATATTCTCCTGGATCAGAGGCTCCAGACGCATCACTGATCGTTTGGAGAAGTAGCTGTTTAGAAGACCACGGCGCAGCCGGTGGTGGTCATGATTGATGGTCGTCACCATCGACTGGGGGGTCCCAAAGTGGGCTACGAAGCCGATATACTTCTCCCGTTTCCTCGAACTAGGTGCATAGATCTCGTCGTAGAATTGGGGGTCCTTGATATGGAGCTCGTGAGGGGTAATCCGGACAATGGGGCCTGGGAGAAACATCAGTCGGGCGCATTTGCCAAAGAAGCTGGTTTCCGCTCCATACCATACTGCTGGTGCATGCGCTCAATCTCCCAGATAAACATGCCACCCTTGACGAGGTTGAAGTAGAACTCATAGAGATGGGTGATCGCGGCCAGCTTTGGACCGGGGAACTTGCTCAGCGGGTGGAAATACAATCGATAGATAACGCCCGCGATGATATAGGCCAGGATCCCAGCCGGGATGAGTGCAGCGAGAGGCACAGGCAGGAGATCCATGGTGCTTGCGGGTGTTCTTCTGCTGCCCTCACCATCCCAATCAACGAGATAATAATACGAAAAAGCACACACCCCAGAGGTCGGGGTCGCCCGTGTTCGAGCGTGGAGCTGATCTTAAGAAGCCCATAGCTGCGCCGAGGGTGTGGGCCACGGTAACTGACTAGCACCGGTCCAGCCCGCCGGAAGGTTGATTGTCCATCGAAGCTGGAAAGTCAATTAGAGAGAGAGGAAGAATAATACACAATAACACCATAGGACTGAGTCGTCTGGCAATTGTGTGGGTGCACGGGGGCGTCGGGCCACCCGTCCGTGGTGGAGATTTCCAGGATGCCGGTCGAATTGGTAGAAAAACCTAGTAACTAGTTGGCCATCCCCATCCGAACTGACGGTTGCGAGGCATTGCGCTGATCTGGAGTGACGGTTGTGTTCTTAACCTCGAAGATGATGAGTCTGCGGTTCTCCTCTGTGAAATGCCACAGTGACTGAGTACTTATGTGAAGAAGCACGACGGGAATAGGTAGAGCAAATCCATCCATCGTCGGCCTCTCGCACCTTGCTTTCCCGGCACTCTGGGGCTGGGAATCTCCGCGAGCAAAACTAACTAATTCCCATCTGTCATCCACGGTTCCTGCACTGACCCTTACGCCGTCCCAGCGAGCCAGGTCGATCGGAGTGCAGCTCGACTTGGCATCAACTAGCACCATAGCTTGTCGTCCGAACGGATCTCTGGCCTAGTCGCTACGAATGTCCCAAGCAGATAAAAGGGGCCTTCGAAGGAAGGACTGTGCAGTTCCATGGGCTCTGGAGAGAGAAGACTACTCCGTACTCGTGGATGCATCGTGTCCCTGCTGTTTCTCCACAGCATGCGGAGTATTCGTAGTTGCAGATAGAAAGACCGCTAGACCGATTGTCAGAAGAATAGGCCTGGCCTTTCGATAAGGATGGCTTCAAAAACGAAGAACATCTGTTCAGCAAATCATAATAGTAACTACTCCGTATGCATCCGGCCATTTGTGACCTGTAAGCTGTCAAGGTCCAAGCCACGCAGCCGTTGCAACGGGCGTACATACCATTTTTGGCGCGTACTGACCGTGCACTTCGATAGTAAGATTGTGATAGACATCTCACTGGCTGGTTGATAATTCCGGATGCGCCCAAGATATGTACATACATTTATTTAGCAGCGGGAAGCAAAAACAAAAACAAAATGAAAAGTCCAAGTGGACTATGTGGGAATCGAACCCACGACCTCTCGCAGATGCGATCATAAAGGGATGCGAAGCGAGCGCTCTACCAACTGAGCTAACAGCCCGTGACATACGAATTGTTTCCACTATCATAACTTGTCTGAGGGAAAATAGAATACAGCAAGCTGTTCCGGGAGAAATATCACCCACGGAGAGGATCATGTGGTCATTATTATTATTATACAAAATCGGATACCTTTCTCACACCGATGGACTGTCTGCTAACCACACGACACTCCAGGTGCCCGTTGATCTCAAAAGGAATTAGAGAGAACTCATGACGAGCTCAAACCTGGGTGAGAGGAAGTGTGTAACTAGTCTAGAGTCCTTCCTAGAGTAATGAATCTACTCTCGGTCCTCCTCGTCGTTTTCATCAGCTTTGACATTGGTAGGACTATGAAACGATGAGCTAAGAGATTAAAGAATTGAGCTTTATTTAAGCTGCGACGAGGTTCTTTACATACAGGCCAACCGCGCCAATTATACTAGATACTCGACAACACCAACGGCGGCAGACACAAAGGAAATACCATCGGATTCGCTATTTGTGTTTCTGACAAGGACACACAAGGACACAAAGGTACACTATAGAGACATTTCAACTCCCGACCGGGGAAGAGAAGGAACAAGAGAAAATCAACGGCCACGCCCACACTTCCATCCATTCTAGATCGCAGCCATCATCTTCTTGATCTCGGCGATGGCCTTACCGGGGTTGAGACCCTTGGGGCAGGTCCGCGAGCAGTTCAGGATGGTGTGGCATCGGTACACGCTCATGCTGTTGTCCAGGGCCTGCTTGCGCTCCGCCGTCCGCTCGTCACGGGAGTCGGCGAGCCATCGGTAGGACTGAAGCAGGATGGCCGGGCCCAGGTACTCCTCGCTGTTCCACCAGTACGAGGGGCATGAGGTCGAGCAGCAGGCGCACAGAATACACTCGTACAGACCGTCGAGCTTGCGGCGGTCCTCGGGCGACTGACGGTTCTCCAGACCCTATTTACAGGAGGGTCAGCGATCAGTCCACGCAACATGTCGCTGGAGAAGCGGGCGTTCACTTACATCTTCGGTCTTGGTATCACGCTGAAGGTAAGGCTTGATAGACTTGTACTGCTTGTAGAACTGGGTCAGGTCAGGGACCAGATCCTTGACGACGTAGGTGTGCGGCAGAGGGTATATCCGGGAAGCCTTTTCAGTCTCAGTGGGAATACGGCCTGCGGTCTGTCAGTCCATGTTCGAGCCCAGACGGCCTTCTCTCATGTCGTCAATCCATCGGAGATCACATACACAAGCAGGCCAGGGTGTTGACACCGTCAATGTTCATGGCGCAACTACCGCAGATACCCTCACGACAGCTTCGTCGGAAAGTCAGAGTGGGGTCGATCTCGTTCTTGATCCGGATCAGGGCGTCGAGCATCATAGGGCCGGTCTTGTTGAGATCTAGGGTGTAGGATTGCATCCGGGGCTTCTCCGTGGGCGTATCCGGGTTCCATCGGTAGATGTGGAAAGTCTTGACTCTGGGGTTCTCGGACGGCTTGGGATCCTTCACGGTCGGGGACTTCTTCTCAGAGACGGGCTGGGTGCTCTGGGAGGTAGCCTCCGTGAAGCCTGCGACCGGGTCAACGGTGGCATAGGATCGCGAGAAGACGGCCGGTCTGAACAGCGGCCTCGAGGCGGCCATGAGGCGCGAGGTTGATCGCAGGGCAGCCATGGCGGGCGGGCGGAACGAAATGGAAGATCGCGAAAGGTAGCGAGACACTCTCAATGCAGAAGCAAGAGGTCAATGGGGCGCGAGCAGCGAGATCCGGAGCGTTGGAGAGTAGCAGCAAGCCTGAGGGGCAGCTGAAGAGGGGAGAGGATGGCTCGACGGGCGACGACGAGGAGATCGAAGATATGAAGTCAAGAATCGAGTTCAAGTTCGCCTTTCGTTCATGCGTCTCGCTCTACCTCGGGCCCGTCGGTCGGCAACGGCTGACTCAGCGGATGCTAGCCAATCACCGCTTTGCTAATTGCAAGCGTCGGGGACAAACGGCAGAGCCTCGATGCCTCAGGCGTGAACTCGTCCCGTTGGCCCAGTAGAGGAGGCCCTATTAACGACTCTCTATCACACCAGGATTCTCATCTATCTATCCATCGACTTCTGAATGACTGCAGCAGTATCGGTCACCACCAGATCATCCGATCACGCATCAATGGCAATTCCCAGCGTGGCCAATAATCATGATAATAACAATTACCTAGTTAATGCTCAAGTCGGGAATCCGGATCTGCTGGACATGTGAGTTGCCGTTCCACCAATCAGAGCGTCTGTTTAGTTGCCGTCACATCCTAGTTTATGCCTGAGGCTGTCACTTAGTGCCTCAGGCATATATTGCTCTTTCTGGTAGTTCTGCACGAGAGATCAAATAACTAATAATAATAACAATAACTAATACTCCTCACTGCTCCTCAGGCTTCTATTCTGCAAGTTACCATACCTCACACTCTATCTAACTCTATAGTCAGATTAGCAACTTCCAAACAGCTTCTTAGTCTGGCCTCGCTGGCAGATCTTAGTTTGCTGGTTTCCCCCGACATTTCACTCCACAAATTTACGATTTAGGTGGAGTAAACCATGACTGCTTTACCAGGGCAAGGCTGAGGATAAAAGTTCAAGACAAGCTGTAGCCCTGGATTGACATATGAGGTTCCTATTATTTTTACGCTTCATCCCATCGGTGCTAAATGAGTTGTCCGATGTGGGGGCTGGTCAATCAGCCTTCCTTGGACTTTCCGTACATAACATTATCAACTAGGTCGTGAGCCTGACCAAATCATGCCATGGTAGGTTTTCGCCGCATGCGCTGATAACGTTCACCTTGAGTTGTCGTGAGTGTCGGGTCTCTTCATAGGCTCTCTTGCAGCGACATAGCCGCCTCGAGTTGCTACCATCTCCTCAATCCCGACCGGTGCGATTCACCGGGAGGCACAGCCTCACATTCGTCCCTCCAAGAGTCCGTATAACAGGAGCTGCCCGCTCGTCGTCAACAATTCCACTGCTTGTTTGGGCACGCTACCAAACACGCCTGTCTCAAAAATCAAGTCACCCAGATGGTAGAAATTCAAAAGAAACATTGTTGGGAATGCCTCCGCCGTCGCTTAGTCTGTGACTTCCAAGTGCCCGGATGTAAGCGATGCGCAGCATCTGGGATCGACTGCCCTGGGTATGGAAAGCCTCCACTGTTGCGAGTGAAGTGGCTTGCCCCTGGGAAGGTCAAGTCTCGACAGCGCAAAGCCCCCTCGGATTGTCAGAAGAAAAGTGAAGCCAGTCAAGAAACCGCAATCCCAGAAGAATCTCGCCCAAAGACGTCAAAAGGGAGCCTGGTGTCTTCAAGTGCCAGCTGGGAGTCATCGGATGACAGGCATGCTGTAGCTCTTCCCCATTCTCATCTCAAAACGGACTACCATGCCCTGATCGACTCTTTAGAATACTGTATGTCGTGACAACTGCAAAGGTTACGCAGTAAAAGACTCACCTTTGTAACAGTCAATTCCTGCATATACCCACAGATGGCAGAATCTCTACGCTTCGGCACTAATACCAATATATACAAACTTTCACCTACTGTATTTCAACTTGCTCTCACCCGGCCTACTCATCTCCAACTGGGCTTGATTTGCTTGACACTCAGTCACCGAATGAATCAGACGGGCCATGACTCCTATTCGAAGAACCTAGAGGAATCCTTCTACCGGTACCGTGGTCTCATGATTCGCTCTTTGAATGATGAGATCAGTGTACCAAATAAACGAAACGGCGATATCGTTCTTGCCGGGATCCTCTCACTACTGATGGCAGATGTAAGTCTTACCTGGAATAATCTCAGTGTATCGAACTACTGAACAGCGACTTTGAAACAGGCTCAACAAGGCATCTCGCAACATTGGCGGTATCATATTGAAGGGGTCCGAAGGCTAATAATTTTGCGTGGTGGCATGCACCGCCTAATCATATCACCCGGGGTACTACCGATTGCTCTTTCATTTATTCAGTGAGTGGACGAATGCTTCTTAAGTCCCAAACCGTTTGTACTTACAGCTCGACAGCATCGTGGTAAGTGCCGATACCTCATCGCCTGCATCTAATATGCTCGTCGAGGGATTAGACCTGGAGGAATTATATCTGGTGGTGAATCAATGCGGGGGCAATGGATATGGATTTCAAATGTGTCCCCCTCCACTATTTTCTGAGATCATCAAGATCAACCATATCCGGAGCCAAATCTCAAAGCTAAATCGCATGAACGAAGATGATCTTCAGAAAGATGCATGCGAAGTCCTGCGCCGTGTCTATGATTTCTCATCGGCTGCATGGATCGAGTCAAATGAATATCTCACTGAGGAAAGCAAACTAATAGTGGATATCTACCAAAGTGCTGTTGCCTTATACTGCATGTCCTCCCTCCAAAGTATCGGAGCTCTACCATCAGACCCTTTACTGAAGAATAATTGTGACATGGAGAAACAGATATTACACGGACTACTTGAAAGGGCACTGAGGCAGAGGCCCCATGGTTATACTTTCTGGCCCCTGATGGTCTTAGGTGTGCTAGCAGTGGACAGTGGTCCTGCTTTGCGTGCTTTTATTCGAGAGAAGATGACAGACTTGAGCGCCTCTTCCGGCACGTATGCACCACTCGCAGCAAAGGAAATTCTCGAAAGCTTCTGGGCTTCCGGCAGAACGGAATGGGATGCCTGCTTTGATAAACCTCACATGTTTACAACCGTGCTCACTGTGAATCGAGGTCAGCTGCCAAGCAAACTCTCTGAACACTATTAGAAATTTAATTATATACAATAAATAAATCAAGAACAAAGCTATCTCTTAGACCGAGCCTCCCACATAATCGATACCCAACCTAGCCCCAAGCACAATGGTACAGTAAAGCAAGAGGCGCCAGTGCATGGGCCGTGTATTAGGTTTACCGTTTGCGCGGCTTGAGAAGCTCTCGATTCACCAGACGTCTATTTGGAACGGTCTTTCTGAGTCATAGCGATAAATTGCCAAATGGGAGTTTCTGGAATGGAAGCTTATGCAGAGCAATTTGAAATTGTGGTGCATATTGAGTAGATTATTTGTTCTCGCACAAGGGCCCCCAGAGGTTAGCACCCTTGACTTCATCCCAACCCTCAGATCCTACGCATCGCCAGCACCAGAAGATATTGTCGGGGTCGTACTTATTCTTGGTGATTTTTAGGTCGTTGTATCGGTCTCCATACCATGCCTCCTTCCAGTCTGGGTCGTAAGGATCAGCTTCATTCAAGTAAGTTCCCATGTCAGGAGTGACATCCTTCATCGCCTTGAGCTTCTTGTTGGTGGCGCGGCCCCAGACTTGCCTCAGCCCTTCCATTCCACTCTCAGGAGGAGCAATTTCGACATGTTCGGCAATCATGTAGGTTCTGCGCCATGCAGGATTCACGGATGTATCAGGCTGAGACTTCAAGACTTCACCACCGCCGATAAGAGCCAAGCTAAGGGAAGATGCTGGAGATTGAACCCCAGAATCGAGTTTCCCAAACAGAATTTTAAGCATGGTTGTCAGCTTCTTCTCTTGGTGCAACATGGATCTTTTGTCGAAAAACCGCGAGATTAGGATAACGCCCTTGGCAGCAGTTGCATAATGGGATCCGCTAGCGTAGTAGTCTTGGAAGGTATTGTACTGGTGAAACTGCGACTTCACGGATAGTTTGGTCCCGTTATATTTTTGCAGAGCATCCACAACTTCCTTTGTCATAATTTCTTTGGCATGCTCGATCGCCTCGGTGGAGTTTTGCTCTAACAAAACCCCAAAATCGTGCGTATAGGAAAACTGTTCCTCAATCTTGTTAAATTCTCCAATGCCAGCGAAGCCCTCGTCTGATAGAATAGGGAATTTGGAAATAATCCCCGCAATTGTACCGATAATCAAAGATTGGTTTCCGGGCCCGGGGATGATTTCCAACTTATGCTGAAGAACCGCACGCGTTGGGTGCGCCTTGATGGTGGCAGATACCACCACACCGTACGTGCCACCACCGCCGCCGCGGAGAGCAGTAAACAGATCTTTATATTGGCAAGCATTCGCTGTGACCAGTTCACCTGATGCAAGCACAACCTTATATTCGAGAACCTGATCGGTGGCCAGACCAAAGGCATGGCTAGCAGGGCCGTGACCGGCGCCCTGCATATAGCCTCCGACAGTACCCACAGACTAATAATACTACTATCAATACAATTCGTATAACCCAAAAGTTGAAGTTCTTACCTTGTCATCTCCACCAACGACAATGACTCCGTGTTTTGCGGCAAAGGAATATACATCATTCCACACATACCCAGCGCCGACGGTTATTGCGCTTCCCGTCCAGTCAGACCGACAAGATCTGTTGGATGAAGTATATTCCTTCTCGAATTTGAGTTGGGGTCGCATATTTCTCATCCAAATAGACAAACTACCGTATCCTTGGGATCTATCGCTGCAATTAGCCTCTAGCCAAACAGTTAGAGTATGAGTCTCCTACCGTCCGCGAACATCATGGCCGGTGCTTTTGATCACTAGGCGCACGTTGTTGTCCTTGGCGAATTTGATGCCCGCCGAAACGTGACCAGGCTCGGTTGCGTCGATACTGTAGACCGGTGCATTTCCAAGGTCACACATTGGTTGCCCAGCCAATGGTTTGGAAGAATTTAGAGGTGCACAAGTGTCGATAGCGGAATACTGATATCCTATCGGGGATTTCTCGAGCGTAAAAGAGTCCAGATATTCGGCGCTAATCTCTTGACAGCGCTCCATGTCGCCAGTATAGCAGGGTTTTGCAAGAGGTTCGTTGGCAATGAGATGTCCGTGAACAGTACTGTTGAGGGCCTCCCACTTCAAGGCCGATGGCCAGCACTCGTCGCCTGGGGCCTGCATAATTTAACGATGTCAGTCCACAATTCTACATTTTCAGACTGCGACTTACACATTTGCATTTTGCTAGGGCGGACGGCACCACCAGAAGAAGCAAAAGATTTGAGTAATGCATTTTGCTAGATGCTTTGATCTCTACAAACTGATGCTACGACCCCGGCAACTTATATAGCCTTTCGATTACACTTTCTTCCCTGACTCCAATAGCGAGCGGGTCTATTCTCAAGCCTATGGCTGCCTGAACGATTTTAGCTTTCAGATTGGAACGCAAGTGATGGACCGCGCAATTAATTCCATTCAAATGCGCGTGGCGGAGCCATTGCACAGCAATCTTGCTATGCTTCCTACGGCTAATGTTAGCGTGGAGACTGGCGACCCTGACAATCTTGAAGCTGAACAACGTAGCCTCAAATCTGAAAGGGGAATTTGTTAAGGCCAAGATCCTTATTCTAGATAATAGGATAAAGTATCAGGGTTGGATTTAATTTCAGCCCTAAATCTGAAAAGGGAAATTATTATGGCCAAGACTTTTATAATGGAGAATGGGGTAAAGTATCAGGGCTGGTTTTAGCGTTGGCCTTAAATCTAAAAAGGGAATTTATAAAGGCCAAGACATAGTGGAGAACGGTGATCGGCAGCGCCTCTATGTACGGAGTACTTCGTTGTCATGTCAGATTTGGGGGCGGAGGATTTGGATTGTGGTGGTATAAGGTGAGAGTGACCCATCAGTCTTTTGTTGCATTTCATTTCCTTCTGAACGAATTGTTAATTCAGCGTAATCGGTTTAGCGTTTGATTACTATATAACATGAATCTTCTAAGTCCGAGATCCGAGGCCGCTGGCAGCTTTGGCTGTACTATACCAGACCACCTTGAACAGTGTTAGTGACTGTTACATACTTTAGTACAGATTCGGTGGAGTTGCTGACAAGTAAACAGTGGGCGGCGGTCCCTTCATGGGAAATCTCACATTCTACCAGTTTAACATGATCGTATCTGGCGGTTGCACTGCGATAGTATTAACTTTGACTTTGGGTCTGATGGGACGACATGCGATGCGCATGAGCAACCCCAACGAACAACTCAAGTAAGGATTCCCGACGATGTGCACAATCTTCTGTGATACTAACCGAATTGATTATAGGATAATGAGAATCTGCAACCTCATCCCCTCCTACCAAATCCTATCCTTCATCTCCATCTGCTTTCCAAACTCCTACATCTACCTCCAAGGATTCACCGAGGTGCTCCAGGGCGTGGCTCTATATTCCTTCCTCATGTTACTCTGCGACTTCATGGCTCCTAATGATAAGAGTAAAGTGGAGTTTTTTTCCTCCCTTGAAACGAAGAGACAATGGCAGCCGAAGAAGAAAAGGAATGGTCTTGCGTTCTTGAGTGTAGGTCATTTGGCAACAGAAAGAACTAGAAAAATCACTGACCAATTGTCTGATCTTAGTTGACTTGGTATGCCGTGCTTCAATACCCTGTTATCACCTGGATTGCCGCTGTCTCCCAAGTGGTGACTCAATCACTACATGTTTACTGCCTCCCCAGTATGGCGCCTCATTTCGCCCATGTCTGGGTAAGTACCATCTTTCTATAATTGCGCCCACGAATTGCAGCTGACGCAATTAATAGCTCCAAGTGATCACCTCGCTATCGACATCCGTGGCCGTCAACGCCATCCTCCAATTCTATATGAACATGAAGGGATACATGACAGAGCACAGGCCATTATTTAAGCTGTTGGCGTTCAAGCTGATTGTGGGATTAGTTCTCCTGGAGAAGGTAAGCATCTTACCCAAGAAAGAGCACAGAGAAATAATACTTACCCCAGCCCAGATCATTTTCCTTATCCTTACAGGAACAAAGGTCCTCAAGCCCTCTGCCTCAATGACCTATATCGACGTAATGATGGGCCTCCCAACAATGGTCATCTGTGTGCAGATGGTGCCACTCTCCGTACTAGTCCTCTTCGCCTACAGCACAAAACCATACGAGGTCTCAAACTCCACGCGCACCTTCCGGCCCCAAGAATACCAAGCTGTTGAATCCGATTGTGACGAGCGGACCTTGATGAGCGGTTTCCAGAAACGTTACCAAGGTGGTCGTTGGGGATTGCGTGCCTGGCTTGTCTATTTAAATCCCCTGGAACTATTCCGGGATGTCAAATCAGCTTATGATTTGATACATAGTGCACGGGCTGTGCAGAAGGCTCATGCGAAAGTGCAAGTGCAGGAGGGAGAGATGGCGAGATATATGAGCTATGATAGTGGCAATGGGGCTTGAGGTCTTGCTTCGGTATTTTCTAGGAGTTGCTGGTTCTATAGACTATATTGATCCATTATGAATGTCAGCCAGTTAGATTTAAATATGTCAATCTCGTATTATGTGTTCGGTAGCGAATGATAAGATCCATACAATAGCCAGTCAGAGTTCTGGGGACAAAGAGATGTGAGTACAGATCAAGAAACAAATGCAAGCATTTATATCTTGGTCGGCCTTAGTCTTAGTGCTTACTTCCTTGAACTCTGAGATTTGACGCCAACCTCTGTATGTATATAGAGGAGTGTTCTCCCTAAATCCAAAGGATACTTTTCTTTTATTCTTGAGTTTCGCAACCTCTCCCCTCCCATAATGTCTTCTGCCCCTGATCTTCTAGGCTTGAGCCCTCTTGACCACATCCCTGCGAAGCTTTTTCTGCCATACATCCTATACTTCAGCACGGCCGATCCCCAAACCGCCATCCACGACATCCAGAAGGGCATAAACAAACTGATCTCCCAATTACCTTGGCTTGCTGGAGATGTGATTCTCCACAGTGAACCCGAGGGGCCCCAAAACCGAATGCACATCGCGCCCTCGCGTAGCTCAACTTCTCGGGTCCCCATGCTGCAGGTCAAGTACTTCGGCCGTGATGAAGATCTCCACACGCACCCAGTCGATTATTATGTCCCTCTGCCCACGTTCATTCAGGCCTCCGAGCAGAGACCCGTTATCCGCTTCCAGGTCAATGTTTTCCCCACCAAAGTTGCGCTGGCCATGTCCTTCTGGCATAGCGTCTTCGACGGCATCGGAGCTGGTATCATCCTTGAAGCGACTGCCGAGTGCTGCAAGACGGCCAACGACGACACAGAAACACCCATCGCACAGACAATCGCGCAGACCCATACTGAGCTCCGAAAGAAAGTCTCGGCCTTCCCATCCAAATGCCAGGTGCGCCTCGACCACGAAGTGGAACTGGGGACGCCCATTTTCGACCCAAGGATTTCTAGCGAGCAGTGGAATGCAATTGAATCAGCAGCGGCCTCCGTTGTCGAGACAAAACGATACACATTTAGCCCGGAGAAAGTGGCCGAAGTGAAAGAGCTCTGCACTTGGCTCCTTCCACAGTTACACTCCTCCCACGCATGGATCTCGAGTAATGATATTATCACTGCAACGCTGGTCATATGTGTCGATCGAACCCTCCACCCGGAACGGGCAAACAAGACCAAGTCCGCGGATTTTCTAATGGCCGTCGATATGCGCAGCCGCGCCGGACTACCAGAGACCTATCTGGGCAACTCGATCTTCCCCGTCCACGACAGTATCTACTTCAAAGAGACAGCATGGCAAACTGGCGCAGACGCAGATCTGCTCCATCTAACACAGCTGGCGTTACGTATCCGCACCAAACTCGCCCACATGGACGAGACTGTTGCGTATAGCGCATCTGCCGCCGTCGCGGAGCATGAAGACTGGACAAAAATCGAAGCGAAGCCCGCGGGTATAATTGTAACCAGCTGGCGGGGTCTGAAAACCTTTTCGCTAGATTTTGGCGCTGGGCTCGGCCGCATTGAAGACTTTGAGCCTGGGCTTGCCCTTGTTCCAGGCGGGTGTATCCTTTTACCATCGCGGGTGTCGCCAGAGAATAGAGGGTCGACTCCTCCATGGGAGGTGTGCATCACAATGAAGAGAGGTGATAGCAAGGCACTCGTTCAAGATCCGCTGTTTTCTCGAATCCTGGCCTAAATTTGTGTGTAAGGTTCATGTTATTTCGCCAGCCACCATGCCTGTTTGAGGTCGCCGTCACACGAGAGAAATGCTGTAGGGGAACCCATAATGCATTGCTGGTTCTTGGAGCTTATGCACCGGAGCAATAGCACTGAACCACGGCGTTGGAACCACTCAGCTTTTATTCTGCGGACCATCAGATCCGTGTGAATGATTTTAATCTGTCTTTACAACAAAGCTAGAGGCTCTGCATGAGAATGACGGGCCTAATATTCATACTAGATGGGAGTACCCTTCCAAGAAATATTAACCATCCGCTGAACGGTAAATTCTTTATGCGGACGGCTGCCTAGCGAACATAGAACATTCAATATATAGTCCCAATATTCGACATGCCTTCTTGTACTATACCCACACTCCGCCACCGTTGATCTCTAGTGGAATCATGTTATACTGGCCGTTATGAAGCTCTTAGCTCGGCTCTTTGCGATTCAAGACATGGCACTTGAAGGGGAAACTTGATATAGCGTGGAGTCCACCCATGTCTTAATATATGAAGAACTTCCGACCGGCAGGTCGTATTGCTGCTCCATTCCAAGAAGAGTGTCTTCTCCCAGATGACTTCCTATTTTATTATCAGATTTAGCAAGGCGTTATTCCTAAAGTTTCTGAAATTCTTAATTCCCATGGGATTGAACCAAGTTAATTATTGAAGCTACATCGAGCTTCAACACACATGATGTGAGTAAGCCAATGCCGTGCGAACTGCGAATATTAACAGAAGATAAAGATACCTATATATGGGACCTCTACGGGTAAACTTTTCATAGGATCGCCTTCGAGCCTATATTTCTCCTCTTCTTGTGGAGGACGCATCCGCCATGGCCACCAACTCTTCAAAGCCGGCCGCACGATCGGATATTCGGTTGGCGAGTACAATGGATTTCAGTTCGCTATTATCACAAAGGAATTTGTGAACGACAAGTGGGAGACGTATACCACACTGGAGCACTCGGCGTGGGGACGCCACGGAGACTGGTTCTCTCAGGAGGGTGATTCTGGGGCACTCGTGTTCAGCGCCACCGGAGATGTTGTCGGCATGATCTTCGATCACTCTGCACGACTAGATACTGTCGAGGGACAAGTATCCAACTTATATCCGAAATATCTCGCCTCAACTCCCATATATCGCGTCTTAACTCGGATATATCTCACCATCTTGATCGAATCAAGAACCTGGAAGCATCGGCGCATGGTTTTCATTTCGCCCGGAGCCGTTTCATTTCTACGGCAAAGAGAGACAACTTTCACAATGCTTCACTGGAAGACTTTCAAATAATCGCCACCGGTAACGCACAAGTCCACGGTGGGAATGCTAGGGTTGATGCAGAACTGTACATGAATGGCAGGCGTACAGATTTTGACATATACGAGATGCTTTATGGGGTTCACCCTGGTGTTGCCATGGTGGGAACTTGCTTCGGCCAATATCCTATTTCACTCACATCATTGATCTATTCAACGATATCAAGAAGATGGCAGGAGCTAGCAACGTCAGGATCTTCGGGGACATCTGAGTCAATCTGCGATTGGTTTTCGAGCTTGTGGTTTTCGGCGTGGAAGTTTATCGCAGGCTTTTTACTCAATTATTACAATCATATGTAGGATGACGGCTGCTAGAGGCAAAGGGACTGGTCAATGGATTGTATTCTCTAGGACGGAGGGAGCTCAGCTGCAGCAACCATCTAACTATACAGCTATGTACAGGGCTAGGCCCGAAATGGAAGGAGGCAGGCGACAGGGCTACCTGTAAGAGTCTTCATTTTAGTTAATTGCCCCAGATTGTCAATATATATCTAAGGGATATGGCTTACCCATCCACATATTATAACGTGATATTTTCACATTATAACGGAAAGTCCGTATCCAATCATCAATATAATTCCTGTGCATGGTTATCAGCAAGCTTAATACTGCATTTTCGATGAAAAAGCGACAGCCGGCCTTTTTCAACAATAATCCGAGCTGTACATGTAGGATATTGATACGGAATACGGTGGATAAGTGACCATTCTCGACGATTACTCCAGCATGGGAAGCTCCATGGACCTCTCAACGTGGATCCTTCTGGAACTCTCGTGCTGTCTTCGACGTTTTCCTTGAGACTTTTAGCGCTAGATTTCTGGAAGAGACTTTGTCCAGGATATTTCTCTCCAGATTCACATTTCACAACGACAACGAACATGGAACTGGAGATTATTTAATACGTTGAAGGTCTCGAGATACGATACCAGGTGTCTATGAAAGTTGCATATAGGGGAAAATAGCAGTGACTGCATAAGGTCTCAGAGGTCTTTAACCTTACCATCCCGCAATAATCTATGCGTATGTATGCGCATACGTGTTTTGCCATCTCTTTATAGATACAAAAGTACAGTGCCTGTTCGCTATCATCACAATGCTTTCTGTCTTTCTGCGTGGCTTGTCCTTGATTAGTTTAAGATAGATTTGAAAGTGTCGAAGGGAGCGACGTGGAAGGTTAAATTAATATACACTGTTCTTCTCTCTATTGTATAGGAGAATATTTCTAAGCTTCCAACAGCTATACTTGCCGTCTCACTTTATTACCAGACAATAGTTCCGATTTATCTCACAATATCTCTCTCGCCCACAATGTGGGCATGCAAAGTCTACTCGTACTAAATGCTGATTCTGAGGTAGTGACAAACTTCTGTAATACTTGCCGACGGGCAGCACTCTGGGTATATCCAACACCCCATTGTCCATTAGCTTCGGTAACAGAGCCTCTTCTCGACTAGGTAAACCTTAGCGACTACCACGTTAATTGTGACGGTGCTCTCAAGCCCTCTGGTGGCTACAGTTGCCGCCATTGTGGCGTTTCTGAGAGCTATTTCGCCTCCGCGTAGGCACATCGTCGCCGAGGTTGCTCAGCCCGACTATACCATAATCTTACGAGCCAGACGAAGTTGTCAGTCTGGCAATTTGCGGCCTTTGCATTGGCATAGAAGACAGGGGCAGGATTCCCACTACATGACATTGGGCAAGCGCATGATGATTGCACTCTCTGTATCGATATACAAATAAAAGCGAACAGTGCGTCTAACAACGTGTGTTTTCCACTTCCGAGTGCAAAGATCGTTACTCTCTAGAGGTATTGCGCTAAATTTGTCTATGATTAGATGATTGGGAGGTCAATGGTTATTATTGACTTAGTCCGTTGCACAGGTGAAAAAGTGACGTGATAATAGTGAGCTAGAGCTGTCAAGAATATCCCGTATACCGTGCTCTCGAAGAGATGGGGAATGTCCAATTTATTTCCTATTGTAGAACCCCACATAACGGACAACCCGTTCAGAAGATAGAAGTTCTTCCGAGTGAACTCGCAGGACTGGCCTATGATACTGAGGTTCCGAGGTATAGGTACGGCCGGTCGCTGAGTACCAGTACCAGTACCAGCCAAGAGACACAACAATACTCCTTGTATTCGTCCCCGCCTCGCGAAGTATTGCTTGTCTATGTCTGCCCTCTTGCGAGGATACGACAGAATTTCAACCCCAACGAGCGTTTCTCGACATCAGCCTCGCTGCACAACTGAGACTAGTCGCTGAACAGTTAAGTAGTGGCGTCGCTATCATCCTCTCCTATTGGACATAGGTCCATAGTCAGATCACAGAGCTGCCTAAGAGGACCTGTACAGCAGAGCTAGAAGGCTCTGGCGCCACCGAGTCAGCGAACCAAACCCGATGTTAGCAAGCTCGCCCTGCACGGAGCAAAAGGGACGAAATCAAGCTACGATTATGATGATCAGCTACTGGTAGGCTTCCTCGGTCTTCCCCCATTCTCCCCCGCTTTCCTACTCTAGTCTCGCCGATCACGCTGACCTCGCATCGGAATTTCGCTTTCTATGGCCACGCTTGCGCAGAAGATGTAGTAGTAGGTAGTAGGTAGTAGCATGGTTGCTTTTCGTGATCTTTAGACACATCCATATCCTCTTGGCCGCCATGGGCTACACGGATGCAGATTCTTCTCGTCCAGCATCCAGCCACATGTGGCATTGGCGAAAGTAGCGGTCGCATCCGTTAGATGCTATCCCGCACTACCCCAGAAAAGCCGCGGAGGCGACAAACGGGTCCTTCGCGGAAATTGGCAACAGATCTCTCGAGCCACTGAGTCAGAAGGTGGGTATGTATAAGATTATTAAACCTTGGGTCTTTGCTAAATATAATTAATATTGAAGTGTTCCATGAGTCTGGACCTATAGTTTTGGGATAAATCATAAATCGGCCAATCAAAATAATGCCCGCTTCCGAATGCGGTCAGAAACGGCTGTGGACGGAAGTTGTATGGTTGCACAGGACGAGTACCTGAGCAGGTAGTGAAGATCCTGGTCCACGGTATTACTCTAAATATTCGAGTCATTATTGCATGTCTTGCTCGTGCTCATAAGAGGCGATACCATTGTGTAGCCGTCAGAGGTCCGTGGTCGCAGCTAGAATCGTGTACAGATAGAGCTGTCACGCCATCTCATTGCTTATCTCGCACATCTTAGCTAGACAGCTCTCTAAGTCTTTAGCTCGCAGTCAGACGGATGTACATGCATATACCAGCGAGTTTAGCAGGTCCTAGGCCACCGCTCATGGACAGCCACGAGGACGGCATACGAGCTCCACGGTTACTATTCCCGGGCGTTCAAGACGGGATGAGTGGCCACTGTAGAAGTATAAATCCCTTGATCGGCATCCCAGATCGATTTAGAGCGGCCGCGGTGTGATCCCGTGTGCATGTACTAGGACAGTTAGTGAGATCCGAAGGTTGGGCACTAACGAGAAAGTGCGAGAGAAAGAGAACAGAAAAAGAAGGCAGAAAAAAAAGAAGAAGAAAAGAAAAAAAAGGAACAGCGGCGCCAGCTACGACTCCAGAAAGGCCATGTCCCGTGTGCACGTACCACGACGGCATTCGTAAACGGAAAGGCCAGAGGCAACATTGGACGATTAAGTTTGTAGAGACGAAGGAACCAGTGAACAGATGCCCGGAAGTGTGCTTCGAGGGACGGGGAACCCCGCACTCTGGGGGAGGCAATTGAGGCATTGACTTTGGTACCGTTCACGATGTCCGAGGCTCGCAGCTTTCATGTGCACAGGATGGCCAACGTCCCGATAGACTCTGGGTGTCGCTGGCTTGGGACGGCCGATCCCGTGGATCGAAAGCAGGGAAAAGCGCTGCTGATGCTCCCCCCCGCACGGCCATGGCACTAGCATCTAGGTTGCACCTTGGATTTTGGAAGCATGATAATGGCCGGGGTTCTTCATCGCGTGCAGTTCCTGACCCACACGGCTCACAGTGCCTGAGCGACGCGGCTCATCGAGTAGTAGTCTACCATAGGATATGGTAGTACATCCCAACCCGCAGGACAGGAACCGGCCCCGTCGACCAGCTCTGCGCCGCAAGCATCATGGCCCTCCGTATTCACCACCATCGATAGTCTTAGGGCCAAGCGGCCGTAGCTTGAACAATTCGGGGACGTTGTCCGCGGCCACTGACATCACCGCAAAATGAAATCTTGCGCTGCTCACATGTGGACCCGGTTAGTCCTCGGTCGAGGTCGTCGTTAGTCGCACTGGAGCTCTGCTTAGCACGTATGTAGTACCGTATCTGGAGAAGAAGAAGAAGCAAAAAGTGCGGAGAAAGGGACGATCCGGGGTAGAGGGCACTGCTGCGTAGAGACATAAAAAGCTCGTCCCAGACCGCCGCCGGGCTGCGGCCAGCGTAGCCTTCTCGTCGTCAGCTCGTTGAGGTAAGGTAAGTAGTTGAGTTGCGTTTGACGAGACGACGAAGGACCCGATCTCGAGCGCGCGCGAGTTTGGCAAAGATGCGTGCCTCCACCACTCTCCTCCCCGTGCTGCTGTTGCACAGCGCCGGCGTCCTGGCCAGTCCGGCCGGCACGCCCAGCGCTGCGGCCGTGGCTGGTGCTGCGTCGCCCGCTGCCCAGGCCTCGTCCGCCGACCAGCAGACGTCTGCGGCCGCTGCTGCTTCGCCCGCCGCCGCCGCCGCCGACTCAACCACGAGCGCCGCGAATGCGAACGCACCGCAGGCCAACACCGCCAGCACCGATGCCAGCAACAACAATAACAACAACCCCCTCAGTGATATCCTGGGCGGTGGCCAGTCGTCTGCCTCCGCAGCTTCAGCACCAGAAGCCTCCGCCAGCCCCGCAGCAGCATCGCCCGCTGCCAACAGCCAGGCTGCAGCCACCGCCGGCCAAGCCTCCGCCAGCCCGGCCTCCTCTGCGTCTTCCGCCGCCGCTGCCGGTGCGAGCGCCGACTCCAGCTCCAAGGGCGGGCTCCTCTCCGGGATCCTGCCCGATGTCACGTCCAGCGCAGCCTCTGCTGCGTCGTCGCCCTCGGAAACCGGCTCTCCCTCTTCGACTGCTTCGTCCTCCGGCTCGTCCAGCTCCGACATCAGCAGTGTCCTGAGCGGTCTCCTGGGCGGCAGCAACGGCAGCAACCTGGGAAATTCCATCGGTAATGCCATTGCTGACAGCCTTGGAAGCGCCCTCAAGGGCTACCTGGGCAGTGTGGAAGCATTGCTCACCCCCGATTTCCTGGAAGACTTTGTCCACTTCTTCACCCGCGTTGTGCAGGTGCTGACGGACGCCCACATCCCTGTCCTCAACAACATCATCGATGTTGCGGGGGCGCTGCTCACCAAGGACTTTGCCAACAAGGTCAACACCCTGATTGACAACGCCAACCAGCTGCTCAATGATCAGAACACCGCAGAGATCGTCAAGCTGCTCCAGGATGTGCCGAAGATCATCGACCTGGTCAATAACGCCAACCAGCTGCTCAGCGATCAGAACACCGCGGAGATCGTCAAGCTGCTACAAGACGTTCCGAATATTCTGGATCTTATCAAGAACGCCAACCAGCTGCTTAACGACCAGAACACTGCGGAGATCGTCAAGCTGCTGCAAGACGTCCCCCAGATCGTCACACTCATCCAGAACGCCAACACTCTGCTTAGCAAGCAGAACACCAACGAGCTCAACACGTTGCTCCAGAGCACCCCCAAGATCATTGATCTTGTCAACAATGCGAACGGCCTCCTATCTGACTCGAATACCAAGGAGCTCGAGACTCTGCTGCAAGACGTGCCCAAGATCGTTACCCTCATTAACAATGCCAACGGTCTGCTCACGGCGAAGAACACTCAGGAGATCGAGGATCTACTCAACAATGCCAACACGCTGCTCACCAAGCAGAACACTGACGAGCTTAGCACCCTGCTCCAGAGCACGCCCAAGATTGTTGACCTTGTTAACAATGCGAACGGTCTTCTCTCGGCCCAGAACACCAAGGAGATCGAATCCCTGCTGCAAGACGTGCCCAAGATTCTCACCCTCATCAACAACGCCAATGGCCTCCTGTCTGCGCAGAACACTAAGGAACTTGAGACTCTATTGCAGGACGTGCCGAAGATCGTCACTCTCATCGATAACGCTAACGGTCTTCTCACTGCGCAGAACACCAAAGAATTGGAGACCCTATTGCAGGATGTGCCCAAGATTGTTACACTTATCGACAACGCCAATGGTCTCCTGTCTACTCAGAATACCAAGGAGATCGAGTCTCTGTTGCAAGATGTTCCCAAGATTCTCACGCTTATCAACAACGCGAATGGCCTATTGTCTGCCCAGAATACTAAGGAGCTGGAGACGTTGCTACAGGATGTGCCCAAGATCGTTACGCTTATCAACAATGCCAACGGTCTCCTCACTGCGCAGAACACCAAGGAACTGGAAACCCTACTGCAAGATGTGCCCAAGATTGTTACGCTTATCAACAACGCGAATGGCCTCCTGTCTACCCAGAATACCAAGGAGATCGAAGAGCTACTCAACAACGCCAATTCTCTGCTCACGCCGCAGAACACCAAGGACATCGAGAATCTTATCAACAATGCCAACGGCCTCCTCACTACGAGGAACACCAATGCTCTTAGTAACTTGCTGTCAGATGTGCCCAAGATCGTCACGCTCATCAACAATGCCAACGGTCTTCTCACCGCGCAGAACACCAAGGAGATCGAGGATCTACTTGATAACGCGAACTTCCTCCTTACCAAGAACAACGCCCAGCAAATTGTTACCTTGCTTAACAATGCCAACACTCTGCTTACTGCGAAGAATATCAAATCGCTTAGCACGTTGCTACAGGATCTGCCGCAGGTCATTAGCCTTGTTAATGCTGCTAGCGGTTTGCTTACGCCCCAGAACACCAAGGAGATCGAGTCTCTTCTCACCAATGCCAACGGTCTGCTCACGCCGCAGAACACCAAGGATATTGAGTCTCTCATCAACAATGCCAACGGTCTTCTCACGCCCAAGACCACCAAGGAGATCACCGGTCTGCTGGGCAACGCTAACGACCTCTTGACTCCTCAAACCACCAAGGAAATCGTCAGCTTGTTGAACAGCGCCAACGGCCTGCTCACTCCTGAAGTCACCAAGGAACTTACTCAACTCCTCAATGACACAGGCAAGATTGTCAGCCTGGTGGACAACGCCAATGACCTCTTGACTCCTCAGACCACCAAGGAGATTACCAGCTTGTTGACCAGCGCCAATGGCCTGCTCACTCCTGAAGTTACCAAGGAGCTTACTCACCTGCTTAACGATACCGGCAAGATTGTCAGTCTTGTTGACAATGCCAACGATCTGCTCACTCCTCAGACCACTAAGGAGATTACTAGCTTGCTGGGTAGCGCCAATGGCCTGCTCACTCCTGAAGTCACCAAGGAGCTCACTCATCTCCTCAATGACACAGGCAAGATTGTCAGCCTGGTGGACAACGCCAATGACCTCTTGACTCCTCAGACTACCAAGGAGATTACCAGCTTGTTGACCAGCGCCAACGGCTTATTGACTCCTGAGGTTACCAAGGAGCTTACTCAGCTACTCAATGGCACTGGCAAGATCGTTAGCCTAGTTGACAATGCTAATGATCTATTGACGCCTAGATCTGTCAAGGAGATCAATGGTCTCTTGACAAATGCCAACGATCTGCTGACGCCCGAGACTACCAAGGAGATTACCAGCTTGCTGGGCAGTGCCAATGGCTTGTTGACTCCTCAGACTACCAAGGAACTGACCAAGCTGCTCAACGGCACTGACAAGATTGTCAGCCTGGTAGACAATGCCAACGACCTGCTCACTCCTAACTCTGTCAAGGAGATTGACAGTCTCCTGAACAACGCCAATGACCTCCTGACACCCAAGTCTGTCAAGGAGATCAACGGTCTGTTGACGAATGCCAACGACCTGCTTACGCCTGAGACTACAAAGGAGATCACTAGCTTGTTGGGCAGTGCTAATGGCCTATTGACTCCTCAGGTCACTAAGGAGCTGACTAAGCTGCTCAATGGCACTGACAAGATCGTCAGCCTGGTAGACAACGCCAACTCCTTGTTGACGCCTAACTCTGTCAAGGAGATTGACAGTCTCCTGAACAACGCCAACAATCTGCTGACTCCCGAGACCACGAAGGAGATCAGTGATCTGTTGACGAATGCCAATGGCCTCCTGACCAACAAGACTACCAAGGAGATCACCCAGCTGCTGAGCGATGCCACGCCACTCGTCGAGAGTCTCTCGAGCACAGTCACGCCCGAGACCCTCAAGGGACTTGGCCCTCTCCTGAAGAACGCCAACACGCTACTGACACCCAAGTTCGTCAATGAGACCACTCTCATCATTGATGATGTGTCGAACGTAAGTCTCTCACAATCTCTCAAATCTCCTCGAATAACTGTGCTAACATAACATTACAGTTGCTTCCGGTCGTTGAGGAGCTGTTGGGACGTCTGTAAGGGAAGGCGTCGTTTGATTTCATGAGCGATGATGTTCTGAATTACCGCATGACATTGATAACGGATGCATTGAAGACTCACGAACAGTCACGTATATAGTGCTTGGTCTTGACTTTCGTCGAGGCGCTTATTTATGTCTTGCAGATAGCTACTCCGCGGAGAGCTACTCTACGCATTAATGACTTAATGTAACGTATATATATATATATGCAGTCGCATTTGTTAATCCTTCTTCCCTGTAGACCGTGTAGTCCAGACTTTTACCTCGGTGATGTGGGATGTTTGCAGGCAGTCGCAATCGTCGTGGAGCTTTGAAGCCTGGAGGCAGATAAGACACAGCAGGTAGCTAGTTTCTTTGCTCAGACTTGGAACAACGCAGGTCTGAACTTCGAGTCTACAGTCTTCATCGACGAAATGAAATTTCTTACTGGTCTATTTGATTCTACGATTTCTCAAGGATTCCTGCAAACAGCGATTTGACCGATGGCTTGGATATATGCGTCTTTGCGCAGAATCCGCGGCAAAGGATATCCGTTACGCACACATATCACGAAATTAAAATATGAGCGATAAGAAAGAATGGACTATCGTTTTCTAGTGACCAAAGACCAGTGACTGAGAGGGCCTGACCTGAGAGGAGTCTGTCTCTGCCAAGATGTATGTACATATAATAGCAAACCGGGCTGTGTCTGGCTCAGCCTCCTGGATAAAGTTTATCCCCGGCGATCCCTCCAGCAGATATGACGCTTTAACGCAATATCCGCCCGCATGTCAGCCTCGGGTGTGATTCCCTATCGCTCACTGTTGACCAGGAGGAAACCGCCAAGTTGGAGTGACTCGGCGCCTAGAAGTCGCAGAATGTGGAGAGTGACAAAGAGCGCGGAGAAGGAAAAGGATTTTCTACCAGTGGCCACGAAACTGACCGCGTCAAATTTCCGGGTCCTGGAATACTTTCTCCAATGCGCTGGCCCAGGGCTCGGCAGCTTGGCGGGAAGATACTGATAAGACCGGGCAGATAGGTTTCCAGTGGGAGAAGCAGGAATAACATACATTCTTGGTATCCCACATTACAGGTTGACAATTACCCATGGTTATAGTATGGGGAATACTCGGTGCGTATGATAACAGACGGATGTCCCTGCATTGTACTTAGTGAAATGCAATGGGTTTTGTCAATAGCGGATGGGAAGCGGCGCAGAGCCAAGATGCCAAGCTTCTCCCGACTTGTCGATCTACAGCCTCCTTCGAGGACTCCGCGCCAATATGACTTTGCATCTCCAACATGGTTCCCCGGGTCTATGTACCACCGTTCAAGGGGTGTGTCCGCATCCGTTGGATACAGATATCTTCACAATCATGACCGAGGATCACGCATGGCGGGCTCAAGCTCTTGGCTCGCCAAGGTTGTGTTCGTCAGCGTAAGTCAAAGACAAGGGAACAGACTAGTTAAGTACTTCTCTGTCGATGTCGAGGGTTGGACTTTCTCTTTATGTTATACGGTGTAAGGGTACTCGAGAAAAGTCGTCATCATCAACACTATCTGAGTCGTGTTCTTTTCGAGGCATTATATACCGATATCCACAAAGCTCACCTACGATATGCATAAGGCCATTACCGATTCTCGTCCCCAGACTCCCACAGATAGCAATATAATCCAGAGCACGAATCCTGAATCCTGCGGTCCATCATTGCCACAAGATATTTATCAGAATACTCCTGGCTATTCAGGCAATTCGTCTGTTGTCGGAGTTGATTCATACGGGAAATCAGGAAATAACCGCGCCTGCTGGAGAGACTATTTCAGAGCTGAAGTTGATACACGATGGAGCGATCTCATATTGATATTGTGCGGATTCGTTAGTGGACTTGTCGATGGCCTGGCTTTTAATGCCTGGGGAAGTTTCGCTAGCATGCAGACAGGTAAGAGGCTGTCAAACTCCTCTTATGCACATAGTGCTGACTGGGTTATGTAGGTAACACTGTCTTCGTTGCCTTGGGGGTATCAGGCCAGCCAGATTATCCGGCATACCTTTGGGCCAAATCTTTGATTTCTATTGCGACATTTGTTACGGGCAATATATTCTTCATTCACACTTCTCGCTTCCTCGGCGCCTTGCGGCGTTCGACCCTCATTGCGTCGTTTGCTCTGCAAACCATGGCCCTCTTTACCGCCGTGCTCCTGGTGCAGACTGGAGTAGTCGAGCCTAAACCGGAAGATCCTCGTGCTCCCATCCAGTGGATGCAGGTGGTTGCCATCGCTCTTCTCGCATTCCAGGCTGCCGGGCAGATTGTTGCCTCGCGAGTTCTCGCCTTTGACGAAATACCAACGGTCGTGCTCACGACACTGCTCTGTGACCTCTTGGTAGACCCCAAGTTATACGCGTCGCCGTGGAAAGCCAACCCAAAGCGAAACCGTCGCGTAGGCGCATTCCTAGCTCTATTCCTAGGCGCCATGACTGCCGGTGGTCTCGTGAAGGTTTCTGGCATGTCTACCGCTTTGTGGGTCGCTTCTGCCCTCAAAGCCAGCATCACGCTATGCTGGTTCTTCTGGCGAGAACGAGTTGTCACCACTGGGTGCGAAGTCTGATATGATGCCGGTCTTAGCATCCTGGAACGCTCTTTATTTCGTCTCCTAGACGGCCCCCTTGCGTCTTTCGCTATTAAATAGCGCCATTGTGTGCTAACATCCTTGTCAGTATTACTATCTCACGGTTTTACGTAGAAATAGATCGCGATTCACACCCTACGGCATAGGGCAGATAGAATTCAGTTCATGTATCTAGAGCTCAGGCGAATCATGCGCGGATGCCATGCCCGAAATTTTATTAGATTCTATGTCTTGTTCGAGTAGAAAAATTGGAAACATACTAGATCAGCTCATCAGATAAGTACAGAACACGGTTTTGGCGGATCACCTTTCGATGATTATAGCGATCATCATTACAGATGTGAGACTTCTAGCTATTAGGTCATATAGGATAGCCTTCCATGGCGTATTCCGTTTCTAAATCCTCTGCTTCAATTCCATCAATAGAGGACCAGGGGAGCTCCACACTTGGCATCATATTCACATCAAGTACCATCATGATCAGTCACTGTAGGACAACCTAAATTACGGATTTCCTTGGCGTGACAATTAACAAATAAATAAAGGTTTCCGATTGATTCCTACCTTGAATTTAGCTCCGAAAGTCGCGTAAGATGTCCTGTTTAGCAGCAACGCATGACGGGGAAAGACCGGGTGCCTCGACATTTACCCCGCAATATCTATCTATCTGGGCTAGAGAAGCTTAGACCTATTCAACGCAGTTTAGATAGTTTTCTATTATATATCAACTACTATAATTTGTATAACCGCCAATGGTGCTGATGCTATCGTTGCCGCATCGATTGTAAATTTCCGATACACATGGCTTTTGGGGCACTCCTGAAGACGGTAGATCTTAGATATGAATACGAATTTTTCGTTAACCAATCATCTTTTGCGCCACTCAGAAATGCAGTATCTGTTTCCTTCTTTACTGGCTTGACATTCTTGCCAGGCTTTCTGTAGACCCGAGCTTTCCCCGGATTTATCGAGGGACTCTTCAAGCAGACGCGGGGAAGCTCACGAAGGCCGTATATAACATGGATAGATCAGGGATTGGACTCTTATAGTAGACAATATACCCTATGGAGCTGATATTATCATACTTCCATGTTATACTAGTCTAGGCAGTAGAGACTCGGCTCTATAAATATTCCCCATTGGCCGCTTCTTCCATAAACTCCGTCTACAGATTCTCCTGACTTGCTTGCGAGTACTGGGTCCGAAAAGCATGGCTTCTGAGTCTGCAACTGAGCAACAGATTAGCTCTTCTTTTCATGCATCGACAGATAAGGAGGCATATGCAGATACTACGCATATCGAAGGTGCACATCATACGGATGCACCAAATTTAGTTTACGATGAGGATGAGGAGCCTGAACTTCATGCACGGACTTGGATTGCCCTGGCAGCAATGTTTCTCTTGAATATGGTTCAAGTCCTGGCCCTCATGGGGCCCCCTGCTGCGGTATGTGGCTACAATGAATTTCGTGTGCGATTTAGCCGTATACTGACCTCTATAACTCCTAGTTGAACTACATTGGTGAGGACCTTCACTCCCCGCTCTTGCAGACGTGGGTTCAGAACTCTCTATTTGTCGTCCAAGCGGTTTTATGTCCAATCATTGCCTCTGCATCCGATACATTTCAAGCTCGCAAGCAGATCCTGGTGGGCATGTGTACCTTATCTTTCATTGGTGCTGCCATTGCACCGGGTTCCAAGAGTATCTCTCGGGTGATAGCTGCTCAGACAATGATTGGGTTTGGTTTTTCAACTGTTCCACTGGCATATTGTATACCAAGCGAGATTCTGCCCAGAAAATGGCGTCCTAGTAAGTGGCTGTTGCACTCTTTGAGTCTTTCTTTTCTGTGATGGTGTAACTCATTGACTTGCTATACTAGTGGCTCAGGCATGGATGAATGTCGCTGCATCGTGCGGAGCTTGCAGCGCACCGCTTATTATAGGGGCTTTTACCAAGAGCAACGTTCAAAGTGGGTGGAGATACTTCTATGTAGGCACCCGCCACTACGAGTATAGTATTTTGCTGACTGGAGCCCGCAGTGGGTTGAGATGGCGTTTTGGGGATCAACCGCGCTGAGTATATACTTCGGATACATGCCACCTAAACGGCACACCCACTATGACCATCTGTCTATGTGGCAAAAGATTGGACGTGTGGATTTGGCTGGTAGTGGGTTGCTGCTTGCAGGATTGGCGCTCTTCCTGACTGGACTCAACCTCGGCGGAGAGATGTACAATTGGACCGCTGCCCCTGTGCTAGTGACAATTATCGTTGGCATCTGCATTCTCTTCGCATTCGCCATCTACGAGTGGAAGTTCACACAAGTGGGAATTCTGCATCATGACCTCTTTGGGGACGGGAAAGAACGTGGCCGTACCTTCGCAATTTGTGCTTCCTTGATGCTCATCGAAGGAATCTTCCTCTTCTCCTACGTGCTGTTTTATCCGGTGCTGTGAGTGGCTTTTTCGTATCTCTCCAAATGACCTGTATTTTCAACTGACCTCGTGGCTTCTAAAATCAAGGACAACAAGCCTGTTCGAGACAAATCCTTTCCTTGTGGGCGCGAGAGAGCAGCCGTACTGGGTTGGGAGCGCCGTTGGCACAATCGTCTACGGCTATACAAGCACCAAGCTGAGGAAGGTGCGAGAACCCTTGTTTGTGGGGTTTCTGATAAATACCGCTGGTGTTGCAGCTTTAGCTTCGGTCCAGCCAGGTCAATCGGTCAATACGTTGATATATGCTGGGATTGCAGGGTTTGGATATGGTGCCCCATTGATTCTGATCACGACGGGAGTTCAACTCTCCACGCCTCACCATCTCATAGCTACTGCGACGGCTGCTGTAGCAAGCGCCAGGTCGGTATCTGCAGCTATCTTTACCGCCATCTTCACGGCAGCTGTGAACAGTCGATTGGATCAATATATTCCCAGCTACGTGTCCAGGGCGGCCTTGCAAGCCGGTCTTCCTCCAGACTCGGTTCCCAGCTTCATCAGCGCTCTCACGGGCGGAAGTTCCAGCGAAGTTCAAAGTGTGACTGGAGCCACTGCTGCGGTTATCGAAGCCGGCGTCTTCGCACTGAAACAGGCCTATGCTGATGGGATAAGAGTGGTCTTTATTATAACGGCCCCTTTCGGTGTTGTTGCATGCCTTTCTTGCTTCTTCTTGGGCGATCTAAAGAAAGCTATGAGTTATCGCGTTGATGCGCCTGTCGAGGATCTTCACGCAAAACATCATAACCCAAGGACTGCATAGGAGGTATTCGAGGCTATATCGTTCTGTTGGGTTCTTTTTGCGACTCGAGATAGTCAGTGAGCAACGAGAAAAGGAGACCAGAACGATGCAATGATTGGGTCTCTCATCATAGCACCAGGTTTCCCATATCTACTATTTGATCATTGTTGCCATCATGTAGTCGTCAAGGCAGAGTCAAGAATGGAAAAGAGAGCTTCAAGGTAGAGCCTTACTGTAGTTTCCGGTTGGCGTTTTTTGTCTCCGTTAAGGCCGAGGTATCTGACATACCGAGAAGAAAAACAAGCCTTAAATACTCCATGGAGATAATTTTGGGTATGGCCAACAAGATGTAATCTCCGTACAACCCTGCTACCTTCAGCAACTCGCTTGAAGCTGACTGCAGAAAAGAAACCCCGCCAGTTGCTTATCGCCGGACAATCAACGTGCGGGGTCGGTGGAGATGCAATGGAGCTATGGAGCTATCCAGGCTATCTCCGAGTCGCTTTCGTATATTAACAACGATCAGTCGGTCCTCTCTGTCTACTTCCATCGGCGGGAATACTACCCTCCTACCTTTGTCGCTGGTGTTTTGTCGCTCGCAAGAAATCAACTGTCTGCCGGGAATCGAAATACGGCCACCGAGACTAGCCCCCAATAGTTGCCAACCATGGCATCGCAGCAAGTTTGGCTGATCACTGGTGCTTCTTCCGGCTTTGGGACAGTACTAGCAGAGAAGGCTCTCAGACTAGGCTACAAGGTCATTGCAACCGCCCGCAATCCAGCCAAGGCAGCTCAGGAACATCCTGAAATCGAGGCTCTGGGGGGACAATGGCTACAACTCGACGTGAACTCCGCAGAAACGAAGCAGAAAGTGGAAGCAGCTATCAAAGAAGCCGGGCGCATCGATGTGGTGGTTAATAATGCTGGTTATTCGATCCTAGGAAGTGTGGAAGACATGAGGTACTCAGCTCCTGACATATACCTTACTTGTGGAGAAAGTTTGTATCTGACTGATCCCATAGTGAAGAGGAAATACACAATCAGTTTAACACCAACGTATATGGTCCTATGCGCGTCATCAAAGCGACTCTTCCATACCTGCGCTCGCAAAGGTCGGGTACCATCGTCAACATTAGCAGTATTGCGGGCATCACCGGTCGGCCTTCGTCGGCGTTATACGCATCGAGCAAGCATGCCCTAGAAGGTACGTTTCTTAAAACCGCGTCAACATCATGCTGTATCAGAAAGCAAGTATGCTCATATGGAGGTCTATCAATAGGTTTCTCAGAAGCGCTCCAGGCGGAAGTCGCTCCGTTCAACATCCGCGTCCTGCTTGTCGAACCAGGTGGCTTTAGAACAAACTTTCTCAGTGCCTTTGTGACCCCGGCGGCTGGTCTGACAAAAGACTACGAAGGAACTGTCCTCGAAGACGTGCTGAAAACTTTCCAAACTTCCAGTGGGAAGCAGCCCGGCGACCCCGTCAAAGCGGCCGATCGTATCATTGACGTTATCAATGGGACCGGCATGGGTGCCGACAAGGAGCATCTTCTACGTCTGCCACTAGGACCAGATTGCCTGGCACGAGCAAGGGCCAAGATCGCGGAACTCACTAAGAACTTAGACGAAACGGAAGAAATCGCCAAAAGCACGAACTTTGACTAGTTAGCAATGAACATCTACGAGATGCCTCGGTATATCTGGAACTTGGAAACGCATATAATAGAAAATAATGACAGTTTTCTGTGTCTCTATCCACGGGTTACATAAACAGACACGTACGTCCTATAATTAACCGTTATCTCGTCTCCGATTCGGACTGGTGGCGATCTTCGAACTCCAGTACACTCATGGGCGATAACAGGGCCTTCAACAAAGCATTCCGGTCGAGATATCAAAGCCATGAACCCTTTATCAATACTGAAGTGACGTAGTGGATAAGTATTCTGATCAATATAGATCATAGTCCCTTTGTCAGTTTATCCAGAAATATCGCGCTATTCCAACGCAGCCTGTACTTCCGGAACGTTATCTGCACCATATCATAACCCTAACCCACAGCCATGTGGCAAGATTATCAGTCCTGGTCCGGACAACAGTTCCTTGCGGCCCGTGGAGGTATATCCGTCCCGCTACTTCTGAGAATATATGCTGGGTCCACAGTCGACAGCATGACATTGCAGGTCCAGCTGTGCTGAAAATTCCGAAAAGTATCTCCAGTGCGTTAATATGATCTCATTCAATGTTCGAAGACCACTATACAGAGATGTCGTCTCCCTCGTCTTAGGATGTCTCGAATCTGGTCACTCCAATGTACTCATGTCAATTGGTAAAAGATCAATATGGTCAAGAGCGTCGAATTCAACATCTTCCGCGGTTCGGACTCTGGTGAAATCGTTCCTGATACCTCGCGATGTGCTCTGGGTCCATTTGATGTCTTCGTCGAGATCACTCACGCAGGACTTTGCGGGACAGACAGACACTTCAAAACCAAAGGCATAGCTTTAGGCCATGAGGGTGCCGGTATTGTCCGTGAGATTGGGAGCTCAGTGACTTCAGTGCAGGCGGGAGACAAAGTAGGATTCGGGTGGATCCAGAAAGTCTGCGGTCACTGCGACTATTGTATCAGCGGTATGCTACGCTTCACGCTTCTGGGCCCAGAACAGTGTATACTGATGATGATACGACAGATAGGGACCAATACTGCGACGAACGTGAACAATACGGTACACATAGCTCTGAAATCGGTTCCTTTGCCAGTCATGCCGTTTGGCACGAGAGCATGTTGATCAAGCTACCAGACGGCCTGGAACCTGAGTATGCTGCGCCATTGATGTGCGGTGGTGCAACCGTCTGGGGAGCTATGACATCGTACAATCTCAAGCCGGGTGATCGTGTTGCCATTCACGGAATCGGTGGTCTGGGGCACATGGCCATTCAGTTTGCATCAGCTCTCGGATGTGACGTTGTGGTACTATCAAGTACTGCCTCCAAGAAGGACGAGGCAATGCAACTAGGCGCTAAAGAGTTCCATATAACGAAAGGTGACATCCCCGAGTATCCGATCAAAAAGGTCAACCATCTGTTCTGGTGTGGGAGTGCGAGCCCTGATTATTCAAAGTCAGTAATTGTTCTCGAGGTACTACTGCTTCAAATATTCTCCGTCCACTAACCGTTCCATGTCCAGGATTGTCACTCTTGTGGCCAATGACGGGAGTATCTACCCCCTAACTATCAGTTTTGAGCCTTCCAGTGTTCCTATCATCGCCCTAGTAACAAATGGGATCAAAATCCAAGGCTCCGCTGTCGCATCTCGCCTCGCAATCCGCAAGATGCTTAGATTCGTGGTGTTACATGGGATGCGACCGATCATCATGAAGTTTCCCTTGAATAAAAGTGGTATCGAGATCGCATTTAGGACCCTCGAAGAGGGACGAATGCGCTATCGGGGGGTGCTAGTTTCCCAGCAGAATTTGACTGGCAAACCAGTTGTTGAAAAGATATAGATCTGAATATAACAGTTGATACGACCTTTTCTATTTCTACTGATCTTCCCGTACAAACGCGTCATTAGCCAATGTTATCAAAGTTCTGGGTTTTAAAGACCTACTCGTATCACCGTTCTGAGAGTCATCGAACTACGTCTCTTCAGATACTTAATTCCGACGTGAACAATCCGTATCAACCCGTCAGAAATTCTTACGGCATCCTTATCCGACGCAGTCCCAAAGGGAAGAACCCTCAGAACGGATGCCAACACGTATGTAACGGTGAGCCGATGAAAGCCGGTAGCATGATAATCATCGCATCCTAAGCCAACTCGGCGAGAAAGGAGCACTCCTCAGTGGTCCGGGCCAGGATCTGACAAATGATGATAAGATGAATTGCGATGATGTGAGCACAACGCGCTTGAGTGGTTATCTGTCTGGGATCCTTGTCGCCGGTTAAATTATCTATGTATTAGGTTAGACATTAATTATTAGTTGGTTGGTCAGAGGGACAAGGCCCACTGTATCGATCGGGTATGATAAGGTTAAACACTTAAGTATTAGGAGTTAGTTAATTAGAGTAGCATGTCAAAATCTGCCCATCATCGCAGTTACGTTCTGTTTGACCAGTAAGTACTGAGTAGTTACTTTTTTCACCAAGAGAGTCGTTCTCAAGAAGGGGATTAGCCCAATGAGCCCGCCACTGACCACCTCCTTCCTTGTGCACACCATGCCTAGTATCATTCTTAGACGAGGTGCCACCTTTGAAGTGTACTGTATCTATCCCCGATTCCCCGAGTCCTTAACATTCCGAGTTTAGTCCTTCTAGTCCTCCTGGATGATCCCTGAAGCCCAAGCTGGGCGTGACGTCGAAGATGGGAATGTGACCGGCGGCCTCAGAATGGACGACGACACCGTCGTATATCAACCGTGACTGTGCCTCACGCGTAGACAGACGCGCTCGCGATGCCGTGACAGCCCAGCTCTAGTCTGCCAGGAGGTTAGATCCGACCAGCCACGCGGGTCAGACAGAAAATGAACCCACGGATCTCCCCCACACGATCTCTGGATCTCTGCGACTTCTGGGCAAGATCTGGCCCGAGGTCATTCCCATCGGGGGTCCGAACATCGCGAAATATCCGTCTCGTCAACGAACCAGCACTGGCAGTCCTTCAATGTGGCGGACTGTGCGGCTGACTCAGCCCCAGTTGTTCTGGATCAGTGAGTTAACTAGCCCAATTGACTTAATTAGCACGGAAGCGGGATAGATGGATACAGTAAAGAAGAGGAAAGGAGAGGGGAGGAGGAAGAATGCGTGACGAGAAATCGACGGTGCATTCCTCGAGGGCTGTCTGCGAAGTGCACGGCTTGAGAGAAGAATGGTCTTTTCTTTTTTGTTGTGCTTCCAGACGCGCTGGGATGGTCCTGGACTCTTGATAACCTCGATCTCTGCCACTGATTCTTGTTTTCCTCTGGTGCAGCCCATCACGCAGCCCGAGAATCAGCCCGGAGCGGCCGGTTGAGAGAACAGACGTCAACATCGCTTGGATCTTCCCGTTCCAACTTTTCTCCTCCGCCGCCGCCGCCAACCCTCCGCCCTCTTTTTTCTACAAATCGCCTCCAACCCGGTCTCTCTTGGGGCCTGTCTCTCGTTGCGCCGGGACAGTCATGCTGGTCCGTCTCTAATCCTTCTCTCACGCCCTCGCTCCATTCTCTTCTACCTGTCTCTAGACGCCCATCTGTACTGTAGACCTATACGCCGCTCGCTACGACATCATGGGAGCGTGGCTCCCCTCCTTGCTGCGGATCGACGCGATCTCCGTGCTTTTTCTCCTCGTCCCAACCCTCTTGCCCTCGACCGCTGCGCAGAGTGTGACTCTGCTCCCTTCCGCAGGCTCCGATACCTTTCCCGCCTGTGCTGTCGACTGCCAGACTCTCGAGCAGGCTCAAGGCTCCTGTGTGCCACCAGCGGCTCCGGTGACAAACCAGGCGACCTACGTCTCTTGTTTCTGCCAATCCGCCCTTCTCACGCAATTACACTCGTCTCCTGCTGGTGTCTGCAGTGCTTGCTCGGCCGCCGACAGCCAGAAGTTGCAGCAATGGTATAATAATTTCTGTTCGACGGGAGGAAATGTCCAGACAACCACGACTTCCACCTCAACCACTGCGACCAATGCTGCCGCCGCTGCTACAACAACTGGGAGTCATGTGAAGAGTTATCCCAGCCCTCCGTCATGGTATGTTCTAGGCGTCCTCCCATAGCGGGTTTCAAAGGCCGCTTGACTGGCGATGAGGGAGCCGCTAACATCGTGGTTTCTTTTTACAGGATCTCGACCCATTACCAATGGATTATCATGATTATAATTCTGGCCATAGGGCTTACGGCCATTGCCCTTGGTGGAATGTGGCTCAAGCGCCGTTACGACGCGAAGCGCCCAGGCCTCTACCACGGAGATACCTCGACTGCAGACGGCGCAGTGCCTCCACCTGATGCCGAAGGTGTCCCTGGTGTTCCCTACGCGAAAGCGGAAGCATGGGGTTCGCCGCAAACCCGTAGCGTAGACTTCGCCAACGTGGACTCAACCGCCGCATTAACGGGCTCAAAATCGGAGTTCTCTGGTACCAGCACGCCGGACACGCAGAATGGTGCCAATCCGAACAGAACCAGCCGGCCGTCTGGGCGGTTACAAAAAGTCGCCGGCCCTTCCCAGGAAGGCGACATCGGCATTCATGAAGTTTAAAATGAGCTTTGGTATCTATATCTATTCCTTTTCTCGTTATCGGTTTCTCTATGCCGTCTTACGTTCTTGCATCGCATGTTGGATTCCCTCCGTTTGTTTTTGTTTATTTATCTCTGAGCGGATCTGCATCTTCCTATCGTCTTGCATTTTCTTTTTCCTTTCTTCTGGATGTGGTTCCTGGAAGACGGCGTACCGGTGTATCCATTGCATTATATTCTGGTCGAACCCGACAGAAACAGAACCAGCATCGAACGTTTATATAGAAAAGCGCAGTACAGCGCTTTTTGGCATTATTATCCGTGCTCGTCATCGAACGGTATAATATACTGAAGTCAGAAATGAAACACCCATATTATGGGTCGACGGGTCAAATAGGGATCTATCTATATCATACATGTACTTTTCTTTTCCGTTCTATTATAGCATCTGCCTCGATCTCTCACGTGGATCTGTTGAGCGGTATATGTATGTCGCTACATAATACTAATAGTTACGTGACATTCTCCTAACAGTGCTCTCTATTGAATCTATTTACAGAACTCGGAGCATACTCGAGGATCCTCGATTAGATCCAGCAAATTACACTTGTTATGGAGAGTAAATCGGGTTCTGTGATGATGCTTCGCGCACATTCGGATAGGGTGCTTATATATATTTATAGCCCTCACCATCCGTAAATGTGGCGTAGCAGATATAATATTTTTATTTTAACATCCGGGCTTCTGGGGACTTCATCGTGCCATAAAAACACACCCATTACATATCAGAACATCAATACCACGGATCAGCAGTTTGTCTTCCAAAGTTATAAACTGCCTATATTACATACATTTCCGAGATGACCGCATGGAGAGTAGACCGCGGCAGACGCTTAATTAACAAAAAAAGAAAAATATCGCAGTGTCTCAAGAGACACTGATGCTGACGATCTTGATATCCACTTCTGGTTTCTCCTTGTATACCTTTGTGTTCTCGATTTTATGCACCACGTCCAACCCCGCAACCGCCCGGCCAAAGATCGTATGTTTGCCGTCCAGCCACGGTGTTTTCTCCGTGGTGATAAAAAACTGACTGCCGTTTGTATTCGGACCGGCATTCGCCATACTGAGCGTGTAGGGCTTGTCATGCTTGAGACTGGAGAATTCATCTTCGAACTCACCGCCCCAGATGGACTCGCCTCCCGTCCCATCACCATTCGGGTCTCCTCCCTGGATCATGAACTTGCGGATCACGCGGTGGAATATGGTATTGTTATAATATCCGTTACGGGCATGGGTGACGAAATTCTCCACTGCCTTGGGGGCTGCGGTCGGGAACAGACGGAGATGGATATCGCCCATGGTAGTGTGAAGGATCGCGGAGGTACCAGTCTCGGTGTGCTTCTGGACTGCAGCTTCGCGGTCGCCTCCCTGACGGGGCTTTTCATTTTGGACATCACGGGATGATTTCGACACGTCGGTTTCGTTCGTGAAGATGTAGAAGCGGACTTTGCCGAAACCAGTGCTGACCAACATCGGATCACGCACCTCGGCTTCTTGTAGTAATGGGTTTGAGCTCGCAGCCATGCTGACGGTCACGAGGCCCTTCTTCTGTGGCTGGCCCTGGTAGATGGCAAGATTGAGCGCACGGAACGGCTCATCCTTGCCGTACACCCGGACGACTCGGTTGGTAAAGGTGTTGATACACTTAATGCCCAACACGGAACCATAGAGGATGAAATGCCCGGACTCATCAAAGATCACATTCACCTTAGGTTTGGTAACTGGGTTTTCGAGTTCCCGCTCCACCGCCAGTCGTCGACCAAATTCGACCTCATCAAGTTTCTGCAGTGCTGTCCCAGCCTGTTGCATCTCGATGATCGTAGGAAGTGACTCGTCGTATGTCCTGTAAAGCTTTCCAGTGGAGAAATCAAACACTCGGATCTGCCGGTCAGGGAAGGAAATGGTCGCGAACTGCTGGCCCGAAGGCGATATTGTGATGGAAGCTGGTACGGATTTGGATTTCTTGAACTCGAACAAGTTGGTCGACGACTTCAGTTCAAACACGTTGTCCGGTTTCTCAAACGATCCATCCCCAGCCCTCCAGTATTCTATCATACCCGACTCGTCCGCTGAAATCACGCAGTCGTAGGCATCGTTGAAGGCCATCGTCATCACAGGCTTCCTGTGGATGCTGGTTAGGGTATGTAGCGGCGTAGGATTCTCTCCCCGTCCATCATAAAGCAAGATCTTATTACTGGATTCATCCGTGACAGCGAGCATGGGTAGAGATGCGCCTCGTCGATGCACCCAGCATATACAACGCGGCGTGAAGTCGAGCTGCAACATCGCCAGGAGATCTAAATCCCGTCAGTACTGATGCGCAAAGACAAGAACAACAAAGCAGGACATACCAAACGTGATCACATCGAATATCTTCACCGTCTTATCTGCCCCAGCTGTCGCGAAGCTCCTCCCATCGGTGCTGGCACTCACACTCGTGATCTCCGTTGTATGCGCGCGGAATTCTTTTACGAACTCAACCCCCACGGCCAATTTCTTCCAGAACTTAACAAATCCATCCACCGAACTTGTGATCAGGAAGTCTGTATGAGGCGTCATTGTAACGAAGGACAATTGATCCTTGTGCATAAGCGACTTCGAGTAACGCGAGGACGCTGGAAGAGCATTCACGTAGACCTTTTCAAATGCGAGCTTACGCCGTTTCTTCTTCGGCGCAGCTGCAGAGGGAAGAGCAGGCCCGAAATCATCGTCCGAGGAGGATTCATCTCCTGTTAGACGCAGTCAGTATCAAGCTCGCAACTGTTGCATGATGGGACTCTTGGGACATTCAAGAACATACCGTTCTCATGTTCCACGTCCGATAGCGGACGTTTGTTTGAAGTTGGGCTTTTCACTTCCTCAGTCTCTGTCATGATTGAAGTCCTTGATCAGTTAGAACTGAGGTTGTTCTGGACAGGGATCCGCAGCTCTCGAAGGCAATTGCGTTGAGACCGTCGCGAGCGTTACAAGCGCTGTCCGGAGCAAGAAGCTCGGGCCACATCGCGAACTTTTTTGGGTGTTCGGCGTCCCGCAGTCCACCATCATCAGGACGAGCGGTGCTGCTGGAACCTCCACCTATCTCGCAGACACGACGGCCGCCAGTTTATACCCCGGATCTAATCATCATGGTTTGTCACTTTTCGCTGCTGAGTGCATCTTATAATACACACTGACCTTTTGCCGTCAATAGGCTGCCTCTTTCAACAACCCCACGCAGATCTTTGCGGACGATGTCACCGAGGAGAAGGGTGAGAATGCCAGATTGTCCGCCTTCGTGGGCGCTATCGCAGTGGGCGACCTCGTGAAGAGTACTCTTGGGCCCAAGGGAATGGATAAAATCCTGCAGTCTGCGTATGTCTATGGAGTTTGGATCTGCGGGGTCAGGTTAGGAACCGCTACTGATGACATATCATTATCACAGGTCGACTGGAGAAATCTTGGTTACAAACGATGGAGCTACGATTCTAAAAGCTATTGCTCTCGATAACGCTGCCGCGAAGGTTCTGGTGAACATCTCCAAGGTGCAGGACGATGAAGTTGGTGATGGAACAACATCGGTGACGGTGCTTGCTGCCGAGTTGTTGCGAGAGGCCGAGAAGCTTGTCGAGAAGAAAATCCATCCTCAAACGATTATCGAAGGATATCGGATAGCCAGCAAGGCTGCTCTAGCTGCTCTCGAGAAGTCAGCAGTGGATCGCAGCCAGGATCCAGAGGCATTCCGAAAGGACCTCCAGGCCATTGCCCGTACCACGCTCAGCTCCAAGGTTCTAGCCCAGGACCGGGATCAGTTCGCTACCCTGGCGTGTGACGCAGTGCTCCGTCTGAAGGGCTCAACCGATCTGAGCCACATCCAGATTATCAAGAAAGCTGGTGGCAAGCTAAGCGACTCCTATCTCGACGAAGGCTTCATTCTGGACAAGAAGATTGGCGTCAACCAGCCGAAGCGCCTAGAGAACGCTAAGATCCTTGTTGCCAACACCGCAATGGATACGGACAAGGTCAAGATCTTCGGAGCCCGGGTCAAGGTGGAATCGACGGGTAAGCTGGCAGAGCTGGAGAAGGCAGAGCGCGAGAAGATGCGTGCCAAGGTCGAGAAGATCAAGGCTCACGGCATCAACTGCTTCGTCAACAGACAACTCATCTATAACTGGCCTGAGCAGCTGTTCACGGAGGCGGGCATTGTCTCCATTGAGCATGCCGACTTCGACGGCATTGAACGGCTGGCGTTGGTTACCGGTGGTGAGATCGCCTCTACGTTCGACCATCCCGACCAGGTTAAGCTGGGTCACTGTGACCTGATCGAGGAGGTCATCATTGGTGAGGATACTTTGATCAAGTTCTCCGGCGTCGCTGCCGGCCAGGCCTGTACGATTGTGCTTCGTGGTGCCACCGAGCAGCTCCTAGATGAGGCAGAGCGATCTCTGCATGATGCTCTGGCAGTGCTTTCACAGACCGTGAAGGAGCCCAAAGTGACTCTTGGCGGTGGTTGTGCGGAGATGGTGATGTCCAAGGCCGTCGAGCATGCTGCACAGAACACGACGGGCAAGAAACAGCTGGCGGTCGATTCCTTCGCGCACGCTCTGAAGCAGCTACCGACCATTCTGGCCGACAACGCCGGTCTGGACTCGAGCGATCTCGTGACCAGACTGCGCCAAGCTGTCAACAACGGCATGACGAGCTCTGGGCTCGATCTGCTGTCCCCCGGTGGTGGAATCGCCGATATGCGAGAACTGGGCGTGGTGGAAAGCTACAAGCTCAAGCGGGCTGTTGTGTCATCGGCTTCTGAGGCCGCCGAGGTGAGACTGCAGCCTTGCGTTTTCTCTTTCTTTCTTTCTTTTTCCCCCATCCGGGTTCATGTGCTGACCGCAATATAGCTTCTTCTGCGGGTCGACAACATTATCCGCAGTGCGCCTCGCAGACGTGAACGCATGTAATCAAAATGCAATCATCCCTACTAAACACAACACAGTCGTCCAGTGGGCAAGTGGTATTGGGGGATTTGGGACTGTGGGTTGAGTGGAGGAAGACAGTATAATACCTATCACGAAGTGTCTTCAGATGAAGTTTAGACTAAGGGAGAAATACTCCCAGCAACCCAAGAAAAAGCAACCTATCTTTTCCCCGTTGTCATTCCAACAGGTTCTAGTATCACGTTATTTTCAGTATGAATGCAGAATTGGTTGGATGTAATTCTCATGTTTGACACGCCGTTTTAGATCCGTTTCCCATGCATGCCTTGTGTATGGTTTGGAGCGGAGTGGGCACCTCGTTCATCTACGTTCCAGTGTGGTTGTAGTAGTGATGAGTGCATGCTACTGCTAGTTATATAATCTTGCATAAGATCTGGTCTATACGTAGATGGTGACGGGCATGTAGATTAGGAGTCGTGTATTGTTCTCTTGGTGGTATACTTTAATATTCTTTTGAGCCTTTTATATATATTCTGTGCCATATGTCAAGCTATCTCTCCATGTGTGTACATACAGTAGATATATTTATATATAGACATCTATATATGGATCGCCATTTGCGAAGGACCCGCTCCCCTGAAGACTGTTCCGTGGTGGAGAAAGGCCAAGCGATCACACAAAATTTGCTGGGTTCTTGGCATTGCAGTCCGTTGTATCTGGACTACTAGGTATATGTTGCTCCGCTACTTTCGCAGGATCTGATATCACGGCACACAGTGTCGTCCGTTTAGAGTAGTGCAGTAGCATGCGCATTGGAACCAAAGTCAGCTTATTATTGTATTAAAATACAATATTCTGACGAGCTGTTGAAGCTTGCGTGGAAGCGCCAAGGACCATCGCTGGGTCATCCCCCGCAAGCACCCAGTGATGTTGGGTGGAATGACACGATCGTCGGCCCCGTTGCCAGTCGATCGAACAGGCGACGAAGGATGCAGGACAACGATGAGCGACGCGGCAGAAGCAAACAATGGGCATTACTCGAAGAGGGAAGACAAGGGCGAATTGCGCCCCCTGATCCACCGTCCATTCCTGGGATCGAGAGAGCGAGAAAATAGGGTCTGCTGGGCATGTTCAGCCAACAGGCGGACATTACGGCGGCCTTGGCGGTGGCTCCCAGGATGACGGAGACGGCCCAGGTTCGTCCCTCTCGCTCTCTCTCTCGCTCCTTGCGCTCTGAGACACGAGCCGCCTTCTGCTCTGCTCTACCATACGAGGATGATTACTACGGAGTTCTGACTGACCAAACTATCCAGTCGCGCCGTGCTCTCCACAACTGCTCTGTTCTGCAGCCTCCTCTCTCGTTCGCATATCCCAACGCCCTCCGTCTCTATCAAACCCATCGAAAGACAGCTTGGACCGCGTTCCTTTCACGCTCGCTTCTTACCTGGCCTGGTCCTTCTTCCGCTAAACCTTCGTTTCGATGAGTCCGTAGAGGGTGTGTCGCTCGTTTTACCACTGCCCGTCCTCCTGGCACCATGCGTTTCTTCGGCCAGCTTTGCGGCCTCACAGGCGCTTTCTGGACCGCTCTACTTGCCGGTCAGGTAGCGGTTGCAGATATTGGCCTGACCAATATCAATGACCCTGGTGGGTGTTCAGCAGCGCATACTGCTCTTGTTAAGAATCCCCCTTGGCTGACTGTTGTCCTTGCGACATCGATATAGAGCAGATCAAAAATGCGGCATCCATCGCCGCCTATGATATGATGAGTTACTATGATGGCAACAAAACCGGACAGATCCCCGGAAAGCTGCCCGGTACCTGGTGGGAAGGAGGCGCCATGTTCATGGCCTTGATCCAGTACTGGTACTTCACCGGTGATGATTCCTACAACGACGTAACCAACCAGGGTATGCTTTGGCAAAAGGGTGAGCACAATGACTACTTGCCCTCGAACTGGACCCAGTGGCTGGTAAGAAGATAAATCTGCCCTGTTTGTTTTCTTTCTTCCGCGTACCATATGCTGACCGGCATCATCACAGGGCAACGACGACCAAGTCTTCTGGGGCCTGGCTGCGATGACGGCGGCCGAATTGAACTTCCCCGAGCAATCGAAGGAGGTGTCGTGGTTGGCCCTCGCGCAGGGTGTATTCAACACGCAGGTGCCGCGATGGGACACGGGCACTTGCGGCGGTGGTTTGCGCTGGCAGCAGAATTCTTACCAGGCCGGATGGACCACGAAGAACGCTATCTCGAACGGAGGTCTGTTCCAGTTGTCAGCACGCTTGGCGCGATACACGAACAATCAGACCTACTCCGACTGGGCGGAAAAGATCTGGGACTGGACGCAGACAACCCCGCTGATGAACAACAAGACGTGGACTATCGCCGATACAACCAACGTGGACACGCAGTGTACTGATCACGGTGATCTGCAGTGGACCTATAACTATGGCACATATATAAGCGGCGCGGGATACATGTACGCTGTTGTAAGTGATGTGCCGACTCTGTGTCGAGTAATTTCATCGGAGGCGCTTGCTAACCGTGACAACAGACCAAGGGCGCACAGAAATGGAAGGACGGTATTGATGGTTTGCTGAAGACTACCTTCAAAACTTTCTTCCCGCAGCAGTACGGCGGCAACATCATGTCCGAGGTCGCCTGTGAGCCGAACATGAAATGTGACCGCAACCAGGACTGCTTCAAAGGCTTCCTCTCCGGCTGGCTAGCCTTCTTGACCACGGTTGCACCGTACACGAAGGACGAGATCATACCGAAGCTGCAAGCATCGGCCCTGGCAGCTGCCAAACAGTGCTCGGGCGGTTCCGACGGCAAGCACTGCGGTCGTCGGTGGTTCCAGAGTACTTTCGATGGTACTCAGTCCTTGGAGACGCAGATGAGCGCCACGAGTCTCTTTTCGGTCCAACTGATCACCCAGAAGAACCAGGCTCCGCTCACCTCGGACACGGGTGGTAAGAGTAAGAGTGATCCCAATGCCGGTCTGGACGACAGCCAGGCCCCGACGGGCAATGGCTTAGGAATCAAGATTACCACGGGCGATCGAGCCGGCGCGGGCATTCTAACAGCTCTCTTCGTGACTGGATGGGTCGGGATGATGACCTGGATGATCCGAGGCGGTTGAGCTTCTGGCTGAGGGCGCTTTTTCCATTTCCATTTCCATTATGGATACTCCTTTTTTTTTGGACGTTCTTGGCAGGTCTTCGTATATGATTGTTTCTTATAGGGCGCTCTGATTGTCGTTCCGGTGATTTGTCTGATGTTGAGGGTTTTGCGATGGCTTTGTACCACTATACGCACCATATATACCCTTGTCCCTTTCCGATTGTCCATAACTCTGGCAATAGTACCACATCGGCATTTTCGGGGGGGCACGCGTCCTTTTTCTAGACAGTATCCTTTCGTTGGTCTTGTGCTAACTAGTATGATTTCCGTGTGTGCATTGCGTAAGCCTGCGGAAGAGGCAGCGTCAGATTACCAGACAATACGGCGATACCGGACACCAAGCAGCGGCCCCGCCGATGACCCATCCTGATGAAACGCGGAGTCGGCTGCTGGGCTCGTCACGTATTGTCACCCGGTATCCCCGGCTTGGAGGGTCGGTCAGCGACAAAGCAACACAAGGCATGTATTTAGGAAAAGGAACAAGGAAAAGAGACAGATGGTATTGTTGAACGAGTATTAGGGTCTTCTCAAAGGACAGCAAAAAGCAAAAGGACTCGTCTTAATAATCGTCTTATTCAGTCCCTTTTTATCTGTGGGCAGATTCGTGCAGTTTTAAGTATTTTGTTCTATTCTTGGTGAGGTTAAGCGTGTCAAGGGGGGCCGCTGCGTAAGACTGAGTCCAGAGCGGCTGGAGAACAAGTCGGTGCGGCCTCAGGCGACCACGCCGGCCTCGACCTCCTTCGCTCACTTTCTCTCCGTCTTACTCTACTCTACTCCCCTTTCCCCCATCCCACAATCTCTCCACGAACTATCCTTTTCTTCTCACACGACGTATATTTTTGTTTAGGAGATCCGGTTTTGCCATCTTTCTGTTATATGCCTGTTTAATTGAGATTTACTTTCTGGAACCAGGATGGCGTCCGTTCACTAGACTCCATTGATCACTCTAGTTGAACCCCAATCGTTCGGATTTATTACCATATGACACGCTGCGACGGCCGACGTCGACACGATTACCATCATTTCCATCGATTTACCTACACTTGAGGTGACCGATTTTGCAGTCTTCCCAACATGAAGTGGCGGCCTGGCGCCCTCCCGACCCTCCCTGCCAGCGTCGCCCTCCTGCTCCTCCCTCTCTTCGCAGCTCCGCAGCAGCTGTCCGCCATCAATGAGGGACCCTCGAGCATCTCGGTCCCGGTAGGGCCGACGGGACACGCCCTTGATTCTCCCCACGCCCAGTTTCGACACACCCATCCCCATCTCGATGTGAAAGTGGCATCCGACGATGTGAGCGCCCTGGCAACTCTGGCTCTGGCGGGCTCTGGCCGCGCCGTTCGAGCCCCTCCTGCCCAGACCAGCCCGTCCGCTGGTTTGGCTCCGCAGCTTCACGCGCGGTCCTTGCAGGATTGGGAGGTAGAGGATTTTGTCCTGCTGGCGACCGTCGACGGCACCATCCACGCCCGAGACCGCAAGACCGGGGCGCCTCGATGGGCCCTCGAGGTCCCCAGCAGTCCGATGGTCGAGAGTATCTACCACCGTGCCAACCGCACTCAGTTTGACGATTCGCAGCCGGAAGATGACTTCCTCTGGATTGTCGAGCCGAGCCGCGATGGCAGCCTGTACATCTATAGCCCGGGCCCCAACGCCGGGCTCCAGAAGTTGGGCTTGACAGTCAAGGAATTGGTGGATGAGACTCCTTATTCAGGAACAGACCCAGCCGTGACATATACAGCCCGAAAGGAAACTACCCTCTACACAGTGGATGCCCGCACGGGCACGATCTTGCGTGTTTTCAGTTCCCGCGGCCCGATTACGCCGGAGGAGAGTTGCCGCAGAGTAGATGGATTGGAGACGGACGAGGATGACTGTGAATCGACGGGTACCCTGACCCTGGGCCGGATCGAATACGCGGTTGCTATCCAGAACACAGAGACTGGTGCGCCCATCTGCACCCTGAAATACTCCGAGTGGGCCGCCAACAACCGGGACATCGACCTCCAAAGCCAGTATTATCAAACCATGGATCAAAGCCACATATATAGCATGCACGATGGTGTGGTGCTAGGCTTCGATCACTCACGCATGGAGCGTCCGCGGTACACCCAACGGTTCTCTTCTCCTGTTGTCCGTGTCTTCGATGTCGCACGCCCTGTCAATGTGGAGAACCCAGACACACGAACTCCGCTCGTCCTACTATCGCAGCCGCTTCAACCCCCGGATCCCGACTATGGATCGGCCGGTTTGGATGAAAGAGATTCACGTGTATTTATCGATTGCACAGAAGGCGGCGGTTGGTACGCCATGTCTGAAACCACATATCCACTCGTCACAGGACGGGCTAAAATGGCCCAGTGCTACGAGAAGGACTACTTCCGCGATGGACAGCTACTTATGAGTCTTAATCTGGCCCAGCAAAAGGCTGCGCTTGCTGGTGTTCATTCGCTCAATGAGCCCCGCAGTGTTCGCCGCACTATCCCCAGTATCTCTGGCCCTTCATCCTCGGAGTTATCGAACGACACGCCCCGCGAGTTGATGCGATCCCCATCAGATCCTATGTACTCCCCTGGGTTGAGGAGGAGTGTGATTATTCGGAAAGGCTGGGACAATGCTATTGACATCTTCGTGACCTTGCTTTTCCTCTTCATCGGCGCATTTGTTTACCTCAACTCTCATAACCTACAGGAGCTGGCAAAGCAGAAGCTTGACCTCAAGAACATCATTTCATCTTATGGACAGCCACTATCCACTTCCCCTACGCCTGTTGTCGGCACCTCATTTAACAGAAATGCGAGTCCCGCGGCATCCGCGCGAAGTATGACCATCGACGTCGACTTTGCCCAACAGAATGACGGCGACGCCACTCCCAGACGCGGAAGGGATACTAGTATCCCGGCACCTGATGCGACACCCAAGGTTAGGATTCGGGAGCCGTCTCGCGGCCCTGATGGAGACGATGATGTGGATGACATGCAGCTGCAAGAGCCCGAGAAGAAGAAGAAAGCTCGACGGGGCCGTCGCGGCGGCCAGGCCCATAAACGCAAGGCGAAGCCCGGGACAGAGACAATAAAAAACCAAGCTGATCAGGTTATTGAGTCTGTTAAGAATCTCCAGCCGCCTCCAAGGCTGGAACCCGATGTTCAGTTGTCGAGGACGGTATCCAACGAGATCGTCGAGATGGACGGTGCAATTCGCATTGGGCAGTTGAAAGTGTACACCGATAAGGTACTGGGGCATGGTAGCCACGGTACTGTTGTCTACAAAGGGTCTTTTGATGGTAGAGACGTGGCTGTCAAGCGGATGCTCGTCGAGTTCTACGACATAGCCTCCCATGAAGTGGGCCTTTTACAGGAGAGCGACGATCACGGTAATGTGATCCGCTACTTCTGCCGTGAGCAAGCAGCGGGATTTCTCTATATCGCATTAGAATTGTGCCCCGCGTCCCTGCAGGAGCTCGTCGAGAGGCCTTCTGACTATCCGCAGCTGGTCAACGGCGGGCTAGATGTCCCGGACATCCTGCGTCAGATAACGGCAGGCGTGCGATATCTTCACTCATTGAAGATAGTCCACCGAGATCTGAAGCCCCAGAACATTCTTGTAGCTGCTCCCCGTGGTCGGATGGGGTCTCACGCTTTGCGACTTCTCATCTCGGATTTTGGCCTCTGCAAGAAGTTGGAGGATAACCAGAGCTCGTTCCGGGCAACAACGGCGCATGCAGCCGGGACTTCTGGCTGGCGGGCGCCCGAGCTACTGGTGGACGACGATCAAAACAATAACGCCTCTAACCTTGCAGTGACAGACTCACAGAACACGGAGTCTTCAGAGCCCGCCGTTGTTGACCCTCAAACGAATCGACGAGCCACGCGGGCTATCGACATCTTTTCTCTTGGCTGTGTCTTTTACTATGTCCTCACGCGGGGTGGACATCCCTTCGACAAGGATGGCAAATTCATGCGCGAGGCCAATATTGTCAAGGGCAACCACAACTTGGATGATCTTCAGCGTCTGGGGGAGTATGCATTTGAAGCAGATGATCTCATCCGGTCGATGCTTTCACTTGACCCTCGTCGTCGGTAAGTTCTTTTTGATCATCTCATCTACATTGACCGATAACTGACTGATAACTGCTAGACCTGATGCAACCGCCGTAATGATGCACCCATTCTTTTGGTCCGCGGCCGAGCGCCTCAACTTCCTCTGCGATGTCTCGGACCACTTCGAATTTGAGCCTCGAGACCCGCCATCGCCCGCTCTTCAGTGTCTGGAGTCTGTTGCGTTCAACGTCATGGGTCCCGAGATGGATTTCCTGAAAGTCCTTCCCAAGGAGTTTAAGGACTCTCTTGGGAAACAACGCAAGTACACTGGTTCTAAGATGTTGGACTTGCTGCGAGCTCTCCGCAACAAGAAGCACCATTATAATGATATGTCGGAGCACCTCAAGGCCCACATTGGCGGCCTGCCTGTTGGGTATCTCCAATTCTGGACCGTCCGGTTTCCTAGTCTTCTCATGAGCTGCCACTGGGTGGTGGCTGAATTGGAGCTGACGAAGACGGAGCGCTTCACCCGATACTTCGCTCCCCGCGACTGAGTTCTATCTGTGGACGTTGTGCGGAATCGTGATTTCAGTACCATGTGTGACGGGAATGTGATGATTAGTATCTGCCATGTACTTTAGCGAGTGTTATAGTGTCCTGTCAGGCACAGTGTCCATATAACCAAAAAAAGTTGAAGTTTTTCTTTTCAGTTCTCAGTTTTTATTTAATTGTGTACAAAAAAGAATTTTCATTACCTCACCCCCTCTTGACACGAGCCTCGTCTTCACGATCGCTGAAGCCAGTTATCTTTGAGAAATATAGTTAAGTTAGTTACAGTTAACTATCCTTTGTAATCTGGATGCCCGTAAACTCGATCGGTGCAAGTGTGGCCTCTCCCGACGCGTCGGTTCCGCGTGGACGTGGAGACCGAGAGCGGGAAAGTTGGAGCAGCAGCTTCAGATCGATATCATTGATCATCTACCCTTTCTTTCTGGTCCCCGCGCATTCACAGGGAGCTCAGATCAGCTAGCCTGCATCTTCTGCAGCGTGGCAGAGTTGCGCTCCGGTGTTCGTATCCTCAGTCCACTGCTGGGAGCAACACATTTTTCCGTTCGCTTTACTTCTACCTTTTCTTTTCTCTGTCTCTCTGACAACCTGGAACCTGATACTTATCTGCGAGCGCACGCCTAGACAAACCACGCCGGTATTCCGTTTACCTCCGTCATTAATGGCTGCAATAATGTCTCTTCTCTTTATTCTCTCTCTCTGATACCCCAGACTCGAAGAATTCGACCCCACGGCACGATAACTCGGCCGATCCGTCGCCATGGTGTTCCTTCGACTCACAGTGAAGATCTTGCCGCGAGAGCAGATACAATCCACATCGTCATCACTCTTCCGTAGCTTCCTTCCTGAACGGAAGGATGATTCAGACAAGAACGGCAATGGAGGTGCCAACGGAAAAGTAGCGAGTTTTCTGCTCGTCCTGGAGCGTCCTGAGGAGGTTACACTGGGTGGTTTAGCAGGCATGATCCAGGCCAAGTGGAGGAAATTGAGACCAGATGCAGAGTAAGTGGGTGTTGGACGATATGACTGCCGCAACGACCTATTTTGTCCAAGTCTCTAGGATCTCCGACGTATTGCAGAGTCTCAAAAGAGGATTGTACACTGACCGACGGGTGAAACAGGCCTTTGGAGATCAAAAAACTCGTTGACGATGCACACGATTCGGAAGATCTCGATGCTGATATGACTGTGGCGGATGTGTTCGTCGACAATGGCAAGGCGCGTACCGACGGCCTTGACCAGCGTAGCACCGTGCGTGTTATTCAAAGGCCTGCGCCATATGCCCCTCCTCGATTCAGCTCCGTTGTCCAGGACTGGGATGCTGCTGCACAGTACTACGAGCGCACGAAACAGGTAGAAGCGAAGAATAAGCCAAAGATCCCTAAGTTCGAGACCATTGAGGAGGAAAGTACGGCAATGTCATCCCGTTTCTCGCACGATCTGTACGACTCCAATGGCAGTCGCAGGCAAAGCGATGTGCCGGTACGCTCTGTGGAGAGAGACGAGCCTGCACTTTCGCCTCCGCGCTGGGGTCGCGCGCCCTCCGAGCTTGCTCCGCCGTCTCGAGAGCCAGAACGAGATGAAGAGGTCGCGGCCACGCCGCAATCGAGGAGGATGGAGAGCAAAGAATTGGGAGAATCACCCACACCGATTCGCCAGCTGGCTCCTGAGATGGTCCCTGACCGGTTCACTCGCCCGGGACCTCCAGATGTTGGGACCCGACGCCAGCGATCAGACCCGCGATCCCAGCCTGTCCACTTGACGGAGACCAAGTCTCTGGTTGGAAAGCAGGAGCCAGCTTCAAATCCGGTCGCGGCTGCTCATGAAAGAGCCCAGGATGATGTTGACATAACGGACGTGGAGCCAGAGCCGGAGCCGCCGGGGGAGATACGGCAGGCTTCATATCCTGCAGTTGTGATAGAAAGCCCTACTCTCCGGAGCAGCGTAGAGAAGAAAGCCCGGGCTGCAGCAACACGCAAGAGAAAGAAGAGTGGAGAGGAGCTACCTCCGCAAAAGGAACCTCGCCTGGAGCTGACTAGCAGTCCGTCCGCAGCCAGATCAAAGAGCAAAGAACCCACAACAGACGAAGAGCACGTCGAGCCTCCAGAGATGTTTTCACCTGTACGGAGGCGCGAGAAAGCACCTTCATTCTCCGGTCCTCAGAGGAGGTCAAGCCTCAGTGACCACCCAGCGAAATCTGGCTTAGGTCTAGGCATCACCAAAAGCCCACCACGGAAACAGTCAGTATCCAATGCCGATGAGAGGCATTTGGATCACGTATCAACGACGCCGTTATTTCCCAGTAGTGTTTCTCGCCGTCTTTCCTTCGGTACACCCTCTAAGGTTCAGACTCCTGGCCTTGAACATATAAAAAGGTCGGCCTTGCGAAAAGACTCACCTCTGGAAAGGAGCCAGGAACGACGTTCTGTGTCCTTTGCAGAAGAAGCGGATATTGTCACTACACCGGCTGCACCTGCTCCTCGATCTGCGCCAAAATCCACTTCCCAGCCACGTTCCAAAGCAACCAAACCTACTACTGGATCGACACCGCCTTCTTTCAGCCGGAATATAATCTACCCTCCCAACGTACCCCAGGAGCGCCTTCAGAAATACCTGGAAGAGGCAGAAAAGTCAACCGAGAAAACCAAGAAAACCGAGAAAGAACAGGCTACGAAAGCCGACTACGAGAGGAAAATAAAGGCTGCCGAGGAGAGAGGCGACCAGGAATATATTGACCTACTCCGGGATGCTTTCTCCATCTGGGTAGACATCCTCAAGCTGAAACAGAGCAATCAGAATGGTCAACATCGAAGGAACCTTCAAAAGAGACTTCAAAGAAGGGAACTGAAAATCAGAAACAAGGAGCTCCTCCTAGAAAAGGAAAGATCTATGGATCTCTCAGAAGCGAAATCGAGATCAGAAGCAAAAGCTGGTTCCGCAGATCGCCCTAGTTCACGGGCTCCACCGAAGTCTAGATCTGTCACAAAATCCAAGTCACCTATGACTAAGGACACAAATGCTGTAGATAGGAAGCGTGCCAGCGATGCTCCCGAGCGGACTAGCACTGTTGCCAAACGACAGATCACGAAGGCAGATATACCTCCTGATGACACCTCTGAGTCGGAAAATGATGAGGATGAAACTAACAACAAATCGGTCGCGTCAAAAGACACAGACTCATCTGCTGAAGCGAGTTCTGAATCTGCCTTAGCGGAGCCAACAGTGATCCCAGAAGAAAACATGCCTACCGCCAAGGACAATGAAGATCCGGACGAAGATGAAGAGGATGGAGAAGAAGACGAGGGTGATGAAGATGACACTCCTGAAATGAGCAAGGCGGAACTGCTAGAGAGGGTTAGATCACCTGCTCGGTCGCGCTCTGTTTCTGTCCCTGCATTGACAGGTTCACCATCGAAGTTGCAGAGCCATACCGCAAACAAAAATGCAGGTGACGCCAATGAAAGTCATACTGTCGAGGCCACTGAGAAGTCAGAGGAACAAATCGAGAAGCCGGAGGAGCCTACCAAGGAGGCCATTGGAAAGGAGCTCTCAGGATCAGAATCGGTGTCGAGCTCAGAGTCCGAATCTCAGTCCGAATCTGAAGACGAGTCGGACAAAGAATTGTTTCCACCGAGCAAAAACAGTGCACCACCTCCATCGACGGCCCCCGCAGCATTGAATGGTGTAGGTGTTCTCCCAAATGGACACAGTCCTGCCCTACGTCCGTCCGCACGATCTTCACTCGGATCCTTTACTTCGTCCCAACCCGACTCAGCTGGCAAACTCGCCCGTCCGAACCTGAAAGGTATGCTAGCTGAGCAGAAGTCCTTACAAGCGGAAAGAGCAAAGAAGTCCAAAATGCACGTCTTTTCCAATCAGAATCACCGTCCCGCGAGAAAGGACGTCTTTTCTCCATCTGGCAGTTCAGAAAGTGAAAGTGAAAGTGACAGCGGAGACGAATGGTAGTAGCGACGACGATCGCGGAGATATTCTCCCAACGGGCAACGCTACAAAGATCAGAAAGGCGGTTACAAGAATGAGATAGGCTTGTATGGGTTACGGAATTTAAGGATATTTCCGGTGAAACGATGAGACCGTTCCAAAGTTAGGAACTCAGTTTGTAATGCATATGTATTTACACACGCTCTGCACATTTTCTGACGCTCTTAGCCTGTCTTGCATGTCCGGTCTGTGTTTGGAGCTAAGATAAAGCCCATGTTCTCATACTACTTCTACTTTACTGTATCTAGTCACTGGAGACGTGTCGATTATCGCTCCGAGTTCGGGACTTGGTCTCTAAGTGTATTAATTTCTTACTCTTATTATGATGTTTCTCATTGCTGTTAGTGGGGGTACCAGTTTGGCTACTCCATACGAATTGGAAGCATCGACAATGAAACATTTATTATTATCATTAATCATTCAAGTCTCAGAGTTGTTGTACTGTCAGGATTGTGAGTAATTGATATGCGATTCTCACACTCGCCCAGAAGATGGAGCGCATATGTATTACCCGCCAGCCTTTAGATCGTCGGGCCTCCTAGGAGGAGATTGGAGACAACTTGAGCAGATGCACGATTCGCTTGTGTTCCAGGAAGTGAGTGATAGTCCCCTTGTTCGCGCATCATCACGCTAATGATGGGAGACATCGCTACCTCAGTTCTACAAATGCCCCCGGGGCCGTGACCATTCTCTGCAGCATATTTTGCCATCCTATCTGCTATAGTGTTTCCTAGCACTCCAGAATGTCCGGGAACCCATTCGAAGCGAACTTCCACGTTCGCGGACTGTAGCTCTGCTAATCGCCTGAGGACGTCGACACCCGCCACCCTAGAGAAGTGATGCGACTTATCGTCGAACGTTCTCCAGTCACGGACAAATTCTAATGCTGTATGAGAATCGGAAAAGATCACAACAGGGTCTCTGGGATCAGCTTGGACAAGTGCTATTTCTAAGGCAACGGCAATGGCGTAGAGTTCGACGTCGTCAGAGCTGAGTAGCAACCGACAAGGACAAAAGTGATATGCTGTGCCTGTCCACTTATAAGAACCCTCTTCACTCAGAACATGGTAGGCGACAGCCGCACCAGCTCTCCCATCATGCAGTCTTGAACCGTCTGTCCAAAAAACTCCACATTGACCAGTCTCCGGGCGCAGATTTTGTTCATGCTGCATGGCGCGATACAAGGCCGTCTCGCGATCTCTAATCCAAACAACATCAACTATTCTAGGAAGAGGGTTCGGTAGATTCTTCCCTGGTGCCATGGAGCTTGGGGCTGTTGATGCTTCTAGACGTTTTTGGATTTTTCTTTGTTTTTTAGCATTTTTGCGACGTTGCTTGGCTTCTGGGTTTGTTCGTGAGGTACTCCCTAGCTTAGCTTTCCCTCCTGAATTATTCGTTTTGGATAGCTTTGATGCCCACTTCTTGAGAGGCTTAGAAATTAGATGCCTTTGTCTAATTGGTGTAAGTGCGAGGTTCTCCGGATCTTGAGATGCACCCTCTGTGATGCCTATGAAATCTGGAGCAGCATCCATGGGACTCTTCGACCGAATCTCTGTAGCTATGGCCTTGGCTGTGGCCGGGCTATTGAAAACCCGGTCATTGTTTGCAGTTATAGGAGCAGTACTCTTTCGCAGCGCATTCTCCCTTGCCTCTCGAGCAGCTCCTTTGACGAATTCCAGAAATATCTGTACGTCTGCAGGGTCTATATCCATCATGCTGGAGCAATCGTAACTGATCATGTTGGCGTTTTTTGAAACCACATAGGACGGTCATGTGTCAGTTAGTCTACAAAGTTTCGATGAATTAGATGAGCGTTATTGGTGTCAGTTGGGACATTCTCACCTTGCAAGCGTGGGGGCAACCTGGCCTGTCTATCTCCATGACGAAAACACGAAATCCTCGAGGGTGGATATATGTGAAGACCAGCCACCAGCGATCAGGGTAGAAGTCATGAGGACTACTAGGGCAGTGGGGATCCGCCTGAGATCTGTGTTGTTCGAACAGAAAGAGCTAGGTTTATTATCCTCCAAACACTCATGCTGCACTTGCCATCAGCTGCTTTTATTGTTACTTGCAACTGCTCTTTCCAGCAAAGGGATTATCTCCATGTCTGATATTCTAATAAATATAGCTGTGAGTTAATCGGACCTACTTTATATAAGGATCTGAGGTGTTATGCTTCAGGAATTCCTAGATGATTGCCAAGATGATGGTTGAAAGCATAGCGCATTCATATCTGGCAATTCGTCACGGGTCAATAATCTCTGCTATGTCTGATCTCAATCGCATGTAATATCCATCATCTACCTCAGTGGCTCTACCTGAATCTAAACGCATGGGCTAGTTTTTCGCACTGCTGTTGGTGATGTCTGCCATATATTGCGCAGGAAAACTAGGGGTAGTAGCCCTCTCCTAGAATACTATTTTCGTGCCAGGCTACGACCAAACTCAGTAACCAGGCAGACTTTCAAACCTCCCGGGATCCTGTGCTCTGAAAACTTCTCGTAATCTTCACTTATATTTTCAAATTCGTCTGGGGCAATGAAACGTCAGCATATTCCCAATTTTATGGCTATCGATCGCGTTACCCTCATAACTGAACATCCAAGACGGATCATATTTCCCTTCAGTGACTAAATCTAGTAAGAATGGATGGTACTATCAATAGTCAATATGTCTCCTGAAACCCGTGTATTCGACTTCGCACTTACCTTTTGCGCAAGCAGCTGTCCTCCACGAACTGTTATGGACTTCTCCATCAACATACCAATCGGGAAGTCGTTGGTATTTGCAAAGAAGTCGCCTATGAGAGCCACATTCCCACATTTACGGGTTGCTTTCAAAATGTCTGTCACTGTGTCTCCACTATCTCTCTCGAGGCCTAATGTCCTCATCGCCTCATGACGCGGTCTATTCGTACTGCGGAACCCACTCGCTTCGATGGCACGATCGAGACCATTTGGCTGGATTGAAAGAATATAGTCCGCTACCTCCGGATGCTGAGCAGCATTTACGGGAATCATTCCGAAACTCTCTGCAATCTTGAGGCGATTAGGGTCTTTGTCTACCGCATATACCTTCGCGGCCCCACGGAGCTTGGCCAGTTTTTGTATCGAAAGGCCAACTGGGCCACATCCCCAGACGCCGACAATATCTCCCTTGCCTACCTCGCCTAACTCGCATCCGTGCCAGGCGGTGGTAGTCACATCTGCAAGGCCAAGTAGTTTCTTCGCATCGACATCCATTGGCGCCTTGAGACATGTGAGGTCGGCATGAGGAACTCGACAATACTCTGCTTGGTCACCCGCAAAACCACCAGTGAGATGCGAATAACCAAGGATACCAGAAAGTCGATGTCCATACATAGCCTCCATTTCTTTGGATGGATTAGTTGTATCGCAGAGCGAATACTGCTGGCGTTGGCAGTATTGGCATGATCCACAAGGGATGATTGGTAGGATGATAACTCTGTCGCCAACCTTCAAGTTCTTGACCTTGTCCCCAATCTCCTCAACAATTCCAATAGCCTCATGGCCCATGATATCTCCCTTCTTCATAGCCTCATTCATCTCCCCTTCATACATGTGCAGGTCTGAACCGCAAATCGTGCAATGTGTTACATGTACGATGGCATCGGCAGGATCAGTCAGCATAGGTTTGGCAACGTCACCAAGCTTGATGTTTCGCGTTCCCATCCACATTGCAGCCTTCATCTTTTCAGTCGGGTGGGGTTTGTACTCCGTGCTAGGAAAGCTTCTACTGATTATCAGTTAGGGTTGATGCATATAGACGTGGTTTCTCGGACATACCTCGCTACGGCAGCCATCGTGGAATCGGGAACGTAATGGACCAGGTGACAATGAAAAAAGAGTAAGATACTGTGTATGTTATTGTATACTGAGGACAGTTCAATGTTCTGTATCTCCATATACGTGTGGAAGTGGAACGAATAAATATTTGCGATGCATGAGCCATTCCGGTAGTATTCTGATCTCATGATGATGGACCATTAATATATCTGTCGGAATGACAGTACATTGAGTATTAGGCTGATCGAATGATGCTGTCCGTGAAACGTGGTCCAGTTTGTGACACTGGAACTTGAACCTTAAATAGCCAAATACAACAAGTTCAAGTTTAGATCGCGAGGAGTAAGCCTCCAATGGACGTATGCTCCGAAAGTTTTGAGTTTCTTTCAACGTAGATATGGGCCCAACGACAGTTTTCCCCATTGATACGTCTAAAAAATACATAGCAAGCGAAATAAAAGCAGGACCTGACGTTAATTCAACGAAACCAGAAAACCTAGCTTTATTATCACATAAGCTGGCCGTTGGCCGGTGGGCCCTTTTTCTGTTCAAGAAGCTATTAAAACAGAATAGGAGTCTCATCTCCAGATCCAAAATCATTCGAGGCTCCACGATCCTCCACCCAAGCCTGACGCAACACCATCTACAAGCTTTACCCTCTCACCACGATCTCCCGTAAGGACACCATCAACGCCTGGCAGTCTTACATTTCCTTTTGTGCCTACGGGAGTCCTGAAGGTTAAACTGGTATATTTACCGCTCTCATTCCGTCGGAACGAAACGGAAAAGTCACCTAGGTTTGTGGAAAAGCCCGCATCCACAATCCGCAAATCACCAGGCTGCGGAGCAATACTCCATGTGCTCCCAGCCGCAGAGGTCAATTGGATGCCAGCGGCATAAAATGTCAAGATAGATGTTGGACCCGTGGACCAGCCATGAGCGTGGGATATACGTGCATCATTCGTATATGGAGCATAATGCAGAGATCCATCTGTCGAGTAGCCTTCTATAAACGTGGACTGGGTCATGCGTGGGTCCTTGAGCATAAATCCCCACTGTAGCCTAATGAGATCGAAGGCACTCTCGGCTCTATCCGCAATGAAGTGCGCCTCGGTTTCAAATCCACCGATAAAAGGAGATACTGTCTCCCCGGCTTCTGGGGCTGGGGCACCGTATTCGCCCCAACGCGAGCGAAGAGCAATGGATATCGCGGATCTCTGGGAAGTGGAAGTGGTTAGGTTAGCTTTAATAGCCCATGAGTTACCATCTTGCGGATATAGACTGGTAGCTGTCTCGTTATCGCGATATAGGCCAATCGTGTCATCCCAGAGATGCTGGTTTGCCGCGGACTTAATCTTTTGGGCTGTCGTACTCCAGTTTGTTTGCGCTGTGATATCACCGAGAAGTGAGGCAAGCTCGACACCTTGGTTCAGGGCAAAATATAGTATAGCATTTGCTTCGATGTTCTACTCTAGTTAGTAGAAACCTTTGGGTTGAGAACATGCGTTCACACTCACATGGCCACCCATTCCAAACCGAAGCCAGTCGGCACTGGCGGTCACATTTGCCATGCCAGAATCATCAACACTGCTTAAGGACCATCCGATGGCTCGTTTGAATTGTCCCCAGTATTTGGACAGCCAGGCATGATCTCCGGAATACTTGTAGTAATAAGAAAATCCAATAAGACTGTGCAGGTGGTACGTAAAGCTGATCGTGGTTTGGGGAAACGGTTGGCCAGCATATGGAAGACGACCATCCGCATGTTGTAGTGCAAACAATGATTCAAGTGAATTGCGTAAACTATACAGGTCGTATGTACTGACAACGATACTTTCCAGAGATATAGACATGTCTCCAGGCCAGACAAGTCGGTCGCGTTTTGCACCGTCGGTGAGTGCGCTGCTACCGTTTGTGATTGTATAGTTGCTCCACCATGGTGTCGTCTCTGGTAGGGTTATATTGTCTCCGGAATCAACAGTACCAAGCAATGGTAATGCATCTCCATATGCTGGATCGATGGTGCAAAGCTGATTCGTATATGCACCGGCGTACCAAATGTCATTTAGGAGTTCGTCATTCGAGTGAAAGAAGCCGGTATAGGCTTGCAAGTCCTGTTTCGGTGCCGCTGTGAACTCCACCATCACCTGGTTGACCGATATTGTTGCAGTTGTATTACTGATAATGGTCAAGTATCTAAAGGCCCCTCGGTTATGTTTCTTTTCTGCAGTATAATTTCCAGCACCATGTCCAACATTAAACCAGAGAGGGGAATCTAATCCTGCGTCGGCGGTAGCATCGCACGCTTGCGCATTGATCCACAAGTTTGATTCCGAGAATGTTACTCCAAGATATGCTTCCTTCGAAGAGACGTCTTGAATGTCCACGGTGACAAGACCCGCAATATTTCTCTTGAAGTCGTACGTAACTGAAGAGATTCCACGGAAGATAGTGGTCCCACGGTGGCCTTTAGTTAACGAAGCAGCATCCTCTACGCTGCCATTGACACCATACACTTCCAACGGAATGAGTGTTCTGGATTCTGGAGCGAGAATGTATTCACTATATGCTGCCCCTAAGCAGAGCTGCGAGAGTATGAGCAACAGAGTGCCAAAGAAAAGAAGGAGCATTATGGGCAATAGCAAGTTCGATGAGAAGCTGGCACAGCATCATGGACGATCCGGGGCCGGCTTTTATTAATCCAAAGTCTCCAACATTACTCCTTAGGCTTCCCGGATGTGAACGAACTCGATCTGCTCGGTATAAATAAAGCCGAGTGACCAATATTGGACATGCGACGGGCCGGAATATCATCGGTGATGTGATCGCTTTTTACACCCCAAGCTCTCAAGGTGCTGCCAATGACCCCTTTCCGGGTAAATTTCGGAGATAATTATCCAGATGCTTCTGCTTTGAGTGCAGTCCTCACGTATATAGCGAACGAGGAAACGGAAAATATTCCCCCGGATCTGGGGCCTTCCCCACCTCGGGGGAGGGATAGAGACGGGAAGTGATCTGCATCTGTGACAGATACACAATAATACATACTTACATCGTGATCGGATGTGGGGAGCTTGAGACCGGTGAAAACGCAACAAGTTTTCGTTGTGGCTGACCATCGACGGAATAATAATAGGTAAGCCAACGTCTGGATCACAAGATCCTAGTGTATATCTACTGCTAACAGACAAAGCTTTGCGGACAGGTTATATCAGGTGGGCGTCCATGTATATATATGCGACTTTCTCAAGTCGGAGTATTCATAAACGTCGATTATCGGCTGTCTGCTCGTCTCAATAGTCAGAAAAGGTAACACTGATTTCAATGAGCTCAGCACAGGTCGTATACTTATGTAAGTGATTAGCCCGTCAGTTTTGGAGTTTCTCTCCGCTCGATCTCTAAGTAATAGTTCCGTGGTGAGTGATGAAACTCGAAAGTGGCAATCTTGACGGATCGGTGAGATTGATATGACATCTCAAAGAATCCAACGGAGATAATAACTGTGAGTATGAGTGCCTGGTGCACAGAGCTGCGCCGAACGCGGGTTCCAATGTCTTGTCGTGCAGGAGAAATGGTAAATCAATCGCTTCAAGCTCAAGGGACTGATGACAATGTGCTAATCCACTGTATCGACCTGACCAAGGTCGTGGGAGAAGTTTCAATTCCTCAGGTCAACCTTGCCTGAGATAGAGATAGTCTTCACGTGATTGCATCCTAATCGGGGAAGAGAGATAAGAACGGTAGTTAAGGGGCGCCCCTTAAGAAAATTCTCTGTTACTTATTGCTGAGAGCACGAAACATGCCGATTCAAACCATATATTTCTAGAAATTCGCACTCTTTTCGGTACCCTGTTCAGAGTTTGCATGACATACGGCTACTATAACTCTGGGCTCAGCGATGTGATTCTCTATCTCGTCAACGACAGTTGTGCTGACCACGCGTGTGACCCACAGGGCCCCGGATGGGAACAATGCGATATTCCAGACGAATACCCTTCTTTGGCCCGCAAGATCGCGTGGGAGACTAATTGCACCGTCCGGCATTATATTAGCGCCAACACTCGAGCTTCTTTGGCCAAAGATAAGAGATATGGATGAAGTCTTGGCAAGAAACGGTCGACGTTCGAAAAAGGCGTCGCGCTTCACGGCAGCTGATAACAGACCGGAAGGAGAAAATGTTCGTATTTTACGATGGAATGAGCTGGCGAGTTTTCAGCCCTCTGGTCCCTCTTCCCATAGTAGTTGCTGAATGAGGCTGGGGATGATACTTACGGGACAAAGAAAACTGGAAAGGATCTGGCATTTTTGATATTTTCCCTCTCTTCTACAGGCTTTGCCACAGGCTGCAGGATAGTACAGATCCAGGCGCATAGCAGCCATTCTAGAACAATTCTCGAAACACCCCCTGTCATACCAGAAACCAGTGATTGCCAATATTCTCTATGGAAAGCAGTGCTCGAGCCTCTGGCGTGGCGTATTGCTACCCTTCCACGAGGTTCAAGGCCACCACTGATTGCCAGGTCGTATTCGCTCGTTTCAGAGAGAGATAAGGCGAGATGATAAGGGCAATTCTGGCAGGGTCGTACTGATGTCAAGTGTTGCCACACAGGAAGGCCTTAAATATCCAAATGACCCCCGGAGCTTTGCTTCTATTTCTACCCAACCCTTTCCTACCGTTTGTCACAGCCATTCCTGCAAGGTCCCAAATCAGGTCTACGAGATCTATTGTCCCTATCCTCCAATTAGCTATGGAAGACAAGACCGTCCAGAAACCGATAGGTGAAAAACCTACCGGCGACAATGCCGTCGAAGGAGAGGTGCTCGACTACAATGCAGACGACTATGGCACGGATTCGCAATTGTCGCGGACGCTGGGTTCGCGTCATTTGCTCATGTTTTCGGTGGGTTCCTCCATCGGCATGGGTCTATGGTTAGGCTCTGGCACGTCTCTCGTTAATGGCGGACCGGCTGGTATCTTCATAGGATACTGTATCGCGGGTTCTATCGCCTGGGCACTCAATCAGTCCATTGGAGAACTGGCGATCATGTATCCTATGCCGTCTGCCTTCCCTCAATGGGCTCGCAAGTTCATCGATACCGCTCCTGCTTTCACGGTTGGCTGGGCCTATTGGTTCTCCGCAGCTATCACTCTCGCCAACGAACTACAAGGTGTCGTCACGGTGCTCAGTTTCTGGACTGACAAAGTTCCTACGGCGGCATGGCTCTCCATTTTCCTCGTGCTTATCTTCCTCATCAATGTCAGCGCTGTCAGGGTTTTTGGTGAAGCCGAGGTCATCATGTCCACAATCAAACTGTTTTGGATATTTGTGGTCATTATCAGCTGCATTATCATCAGCGCCGGAGGGGGACCAACCCATCAGAAGACAGGTTTTCAGTACTGGAACTCTGATCCATTCACACATGGCTTCAAAGGATTTCTGTCTGTTATGGGAACATGTATCTTCGCCATGTCCGGTTCTGAGATGGGCGGCATTGTCGCAGCAGAGGCCAGTAACCCCAAAAGGGCCGTTCCAAAGGCTGTCAGTTCCATCTGGCTTCGGCTCACCCTCTTTTATGTCATTGGAGCTCTGATGGTCACAATAACTGTCTCACCAAAGGATCCGAACCTCTTTGGTGGTTCTGGCATCAATGCCAGTCCCTTCGTTATCGCCTTTCGTAATGGCGGCGTTCCAGGTCTCGCCCACGCCATGAACGCTATCATATTTGTCAGTGTATTCTCTTCTGGAAATGCTCAAGGTTACGCGGGCTCTCGCACACCTATTGGCCTAGCCAACATCGGAATGGCCCCTGCTATCTTCAAGAAATGTGACCGTCAGGGGCGTCCATGGGCCGGTATTGCTCTTACTTTCCTCATCGGAGGAGGCCTCTGCTATCTCAACGTCAGCAACTCCGGGGCGACCGTTTTCACATGGTTTTCTAATCTCACTTCCCTCTGCACTCTGTACACCTGGGGCATCATCTTCCTTTCTCACATCCGATTTCGTCGTGCCTGGAAGATCCAAGGACACAGCGCACAAGAGCTTCCTTGGAAGACGTGGACCTATCCTTTCGGCGCCTACTGGGGACTTGCCTGGTGTATCATTTTGATCATCGTAGAGTTCTACATCGCTGTGTGGCCACTTGGTGAGAAGAGCTCGGCAAAAAACTTCTTCGCCAATTACATTTCAATCGTGGCAATGCTGGTCTTGTATATCGCTTCCAAAATCTATTACCGGGGCCCCTTCTGGATCAAGGCGGAAAATATCGATCTTAATACGGGCAGAAGGTACTATCCCACTGACGACACGGAAAAGGAAGCTGGGGGCAGCAACAAGAAGTTCGGTCTTGCGAACATTACTGGCTTCCTGACCGGCGAATCGAAGATCTAAAATTTCAAATATTCTATCCTCGCAGTTAGGCAATAAAAATCTACAGTTGAAATCCCTCTTAATTCAATTTAGTTGTCATTCTGGTCCTTTCTTTTATGTAGCTGAGATCTAAAAAGATCTGTTGTGGGGCTTCGGCCACTTTTCCACACTATGTCATCAAGACTTGTTATCATATTTAACATGAACATACAATGATGCTTGCCTGAGGATTTTGTCTCGGGATGCCAGCTACTACAGGTTCAGGCTACAGCTCTAGGTCACTCCATAACTGACTAAGCAACTCGCTAGTGGGCACTAGACGGAACTCGCAGCTCCAAAAATATATAGCCACGTTGAGAGATGGACATCAGTTTGACAAGACCTAATTCGGCGTATCATATCACTCTATCGCGAATGCGGAGAATATGGTATACGCACCCCGAGACAGGAAACGATCGTCGATCTAAACTGTAAGTCATGTCGTGTGATAGTTGTTGTCGCAGTCATCGCACACGAAGAAAAGAAAAAAAAAAAGGAAAAATTACTCGCAGAGCGCGAAGTACCTTATTGCTACTTGTATTCTAGGGGGTAATATTCAATTTTCCTGTTGCATGTAAATTATCTTGGGGGGAATTACTGTCGCTCAAGTACCGTGACACGCTACTGAATCTCGGACCCCCTACATAGTGGCAACAGTGTGTTATCTGAATGTTTACAAGTTTCTTACAGTGCTGTTCATTTCCCTTTGCGCAACTGACCGAAATATAGAAACATCCATCGGAAACTTGGTATTCACTTGACGGATAAATCATGAGTATTCTCAGTCTCCCTCTGGAGATACTCCAAGAAGTCCTTAGGCTTTGTATTCCTGAGGGAATCGACGGGTTATCAGAGACCTGCAGGACTCTGTACTATGCGTCTCAGCGTTTCCGTCCAGATCACCTCTTGAAACGTCGCCAGTACACAGTTTTTCGATGTCTTGAAGAAGAAGAGCGTCGCAGTGATAACGAGATTATTGCCGGAGATAGCGACGATGGTGACAATGATAATGACAGTGACAACGGTGATAGCAGGAATTACCACTTTCGCATATCCAAAATTGTTGAATCACTGGTTAAAATCGCTGAAGAGCCGCTTATTGCCCGTTACATACAAGTCGCTGATTTTCGCCATGATTTGCCCTCGGTGTCGGACTGGGAATCCGACCAATATCGAAGATTGAACAAATGGCGCCGCTTTCAATATGACAAATTATTTCCACATAAGAGAAGTATCATCAAACTGCTCGAGACATGTCCTTCGTTACAAGAAGCGGGGGTCGATGCCACTACGTTTTGGGAGCATATGGTTGATGAACACACGAAGAAGTTTTCACCATTATACGGCGCGTTACTTGTTGTATGCTTCCTGACCAACGTCAGGAAACTGGTCCTTCCCATAGACTTCGACAGTTATTGGACCAGAAACGATGCCTTGTTCATGAAGATACTTGGTACCATAGTCAAGACGGCACAAACTACGGCGGCACGACCCGGAATCCAAGATGCAGCGCTGACTAAATTAAGAACTTTGCTTCCCATGACTGGGGCCGGAGATAACGACATGGCCACTCTGCAGACTTTGATACCTTTTATTTCTATCCCGTCAGTTGTTGAAGTTCTAGGCAGTAGCTGTATTGCGCTCCCCGAACGTATTAGTCATCGTCGTCGCTGCCGATTTGGTGCTCCAGACTATTCTGATCCTCATCGCGCCTGGAACCTCTCCTTCAATCCTGACTACGAAGTCTTTGCGAAGAACCTTGAGCGACTCGAGATGATTTCCAGTAATGTTGGCTTTCGCGAAATCAAAGAACTGTTACATATCTGTCCGAAACTCAAGGTCTTCAAGCTTGACTACGTGGCCAAAGAGCATGCTTACTGGGAAGATTGGAACGCAGGGTATTTTATGAAGGCTATCGAAGATACGTGCAGTGATACTCTCGAGGATATAGGTATCAATCTTTACAGGGACATCGATTATGTTGTTACTGGTGTCGTCTCTATGAAACGGTTCAAAAAGCTGAGGTGGATCGAGCTCGATGTGAAAGTGTTTTTAGGCGTTCCGTTAGGGGGAATTGTTGACCAACATTGGGCCTTCGGCAGTGGACGTCCCCCTTATAACCCGCAAGTACCAAAGATCACAGAAATACTACCTGTATCCGCAGAAAGACTGCTACTTTTCACGGAAGATTGCGACAAACATGCAAAATGCCTCGAGGCTCTGTTTGTTGGCGTGACACAAGCCGAACGCGAGGAATATCTACCGAATCTCCAAACTGTCGAAGTCAGGGTCCGAACGGATAGTCATTTAGGCCAAGGCTCCTTTTCAGACTCGGTTTCAGACCCGGAGATCAGGGCCTCCGCTTCCGAGATTCAGAATAGATTCGAGCGTGCGTCGACTGCAATCAATATTTTTGGCGGCCTCCTGCATTACGTCGGTCATTCGAAGAATCTCGGCTTTACTTCTGAAATATTCGATTATATTTAATAGCGGGAAACCAGTTACGTGCAGTCTATATGGAAGCTGCGGGTCATATATAATTTCTTCTTTAACCTCTCCTGATAGATCCCGATTCAGAAAGTCATGAGCTCCTGTTGATTTAAACAACAACCGAAGGGCTCCAATAGATTTGCTTTCCTACCTGAGAACATCTCAGGTCGGCAGAAGAACCCCATGCGGTGGGATCATTTCGAGGAGAATCCAGTCTCCAGGCTATGCAGCGGGTTCCATCTGCGTTTCTTTCCTTTTAGCTCAGAAATCCCAAAGAACTCGAGGAATTTAGCGGGCGACCATCTAAGTTGGAGGTATCATTGATAAAGGATACGCGTCATAGTCACTGATATATCTGTGAGGCACCAAGGTCGCGTCTAGTTTAGGATTATATAAACTCCATTACCAGAACTACGAAAATTACTCTGGAATATCCGACTGATGAAACCCAGAAAAGGCTCGCCTTTTCGGCTCCATTGTTATCCCTCTCATCGGAGCTCTTTCTCCCGCACGCGCACCTCTCGGAATGTATGAAAAGACCACAGGTGCAGTTCCTGTTCGTAGTAATTTCACACAGGACAATACAATAGGACCCTGTGATAAACTCAGATTCAACTGGTTTACCTGAGACCCTGCTTGAGGATTTGTTGTTAGGCAATCACTGATATCACATGACAGTTGTCTGGAATGGACCAATCACAAAATATCACCAGGAAAGCGCATAAAGTGACTAGGTAACTATGGTAGTTAATCAATTGTCTTGCAGTCAACTAATCGTCGCTTGCGAGGCTTGTATTTTCTCCGTGGCTGAGCTTCTCATATGATCTAACAATGCGATAAAAATACTATCGGTTCCGTCAATGTGTGCAGAGTATTCAGTCCGTTTGAATATGATTACTCCACGGCGATAGTCGTAAGAAGCGGTCATCTGCAGATCCTGTCCTCATCCGTAATGAAGCACAGAATTTCTGTTCGGAAAGCTTCTGTCGGCGCTGAAAACATCACAGAGATGATCTGACTAGGCCGCAACCAGGCCAAGATCACCAAAATGTCTGAGACCTCGACTTCTTGGCCTCAGCCTTGGCGCTGTCGGTCTCCGTCTGCAGCCGATGAGCCATGGTTATTGGCACGGCTAATACTCAGACTGGCAAAGAGGAATGGCGCAGCATAATAAAATAGTTGTTCCTGTTCCGCCATGGAACGATCTCCAGGTTACTCCACAGCAGGTTCTAGCAGTGATACTCTACAGTAATGTCTGGTTTTCAATGTAACCCTTGTCATCTGCCAAAGCAAATATCTGATTACAATGATGATCACGCTTGAGTGCAGTACGTCTACTTAGTGGTAGTCTCCGAAGTTTGTGTTCAGTCTAGTAACAGACGCTTCATATGCATGTCTTAGCTGGGGAAGATCGAGCCTATACATTCTATTTTTAACATATTCTGCCCTCGCAACAACTTACCTTGACACCGCAGGATCCGTGAGACTGCTTTACTGAGATCCCTTCTCTCTTGTGATGTCGGGTGACGCGGTGTAATTCTGTAACTCTGTCTCACATTCTTTTTCTGTCTTCTCTGGGCAGGCATCGGCTCACCGCTCGAGTGTACTGGTGATATATAGAGGACAGTACCTGCTTCGTGGTCTACTTGCCTACTGATAACATCACACCAAAGTCTCCTCCAAAGATAATCCATATATTCATCTTACGGCTCTCTTTAGCAGCCCCGCAGAAGATATACATTGCTTCTTTGCTCCGGGCTACATCACTACAGACCCCAAGCAATATACTTTGTGCCCGAGACACTAATACTATATCATCAAATCAAGATGAAGACCTTCATTGTTTCCGCTCTTGCCGCCCTCGCTCCAATTGCTGCATTTGCCGCACCGGCTGATACGAGCGTGACTGTCTCCTACGATACCAAGTACGATAATTCCGGTCTTGACCTTGACACGACCTCTTGTTCGGATGGCCAATATGGCCTCGTGACGAAGGGCTACAAGACTGCTGGTTCACTACCCTCTTTCCCAAACATTGGCGGCGCCTTCACCATTCCGGGCTGGAACAGCCCGAACTGTGGCAAATGTTACCAGCTCAGCTGGGAGGGCAAGAGCATATATGTCACAGCGGTAGATCACACGGCAGAAGGATTCAACGTCGGACAGAAGGCTTTGGATACGTTGACCGGTGGACAAGCGGTCAAGCTTGGGAGAGTGATGGCTACTTATTCCGAGGTTGACCCATCGAGATGTGGCTTCTAAGCCGATTGAAGGGTGTGGAGAATAACAAAACGACGAGTTCAGAAGAGACGTAACGAAGGCGCAAATAATTTTGGAATGTAAAGGTTTCAGCGCATCATTTTCGGTCTTGTTTTATTTCCAGGGTTCCCTGACGAGGATATGTTGCATATCATGTCTTTATTACATATAATCCTTGTATAGTCCAACGAAAACCTGAGTGGTGCACAATTCATGATTTTGATTACTTCTTGAACATGAATCAAAAACATGAATCCTCGTATATAAAACAGGACTCTCATATGGCAGTAGCGTTGGGCGACTGGCTATCTACAAGATGCGCCCAGGTAAGTTGTAGCAGACCTGCTCCAGCCCACATACTACGAGGCTTCGGTTGCTCCTTCAGCGAATCGCTGAACAAACTTGATGCAGTTAAAGGCTTACATCAGCGCATCTAATCAACCTTCTTATATCTTCCAAAGATAATCTCGGTCCGACATGAGCTCTCACGGATCGATTCTAGTCACAGAATCTTGAGGTCCTTTTCTGTTAGGATCCCATGTTAAGCCTCGCTATCGGTGACATCGTAAGTGCCAGTTAGTGGCACTTCCTCAGTAACTAATCCAGACTCACTTTATCGCAAGGCGAGAGTGCTCTATCAAAACCACCAGGAGAAGCATGATAATGCAGCTTCAAAAGCAAGATATCGTAAAGTTAGCATTTGATATCCTGATGGAGTTTAGCATACTCTTGTGAGCCCGTTACTGGTCGCTCCAATCATAAAGATGCAATGAGACGTAAGGCCCAGAAGCATGTGGCCGGTAATTCTCTCATTCGACGGTACTAAAAACGGACAGAAGCCTATTCTAGCGAGCATTTAGCTTATGACTATCCCCCGGACCGTGAAGATGTGTTGAAGTTAGTAGAATGTGTTGTTATATTTCGAGCAGTTCTCCCAAGAAATGGTTGGCAAAAGAGATTTCCGTGTGTACAATCTTCATTAGAAGGATGAAGCGATTGGGAGTGATCTTGCATTGAACGCGTTGAACCAGATAACTACGGCAAATTGGCCCAGTTGGGAAAGAAGAGGAGGAGGAATATAGAACCATCGTAACTTAAAAGTCAGAAGTAATGCGATACATGCAGAATGTCTAAAGTCACTTGGTTTGTTGCGTGGTTAAAGAGCTGTTGTTGAGAATCGAGCTCTTAGGATGCGCTGATTGGTCTGCGATAAGGAATACTCATCGGCGGCGGACCATGCGAAACTATCTAGAGAGACGAGCGTGCGGAGTTTCTCCGTACTTTAACAGGAAATCGAAAACCATCGTTGCCTGCAGATCCTCGGCCGTTACCAAAGCGAGTGCTCAGTTCCACACTCTAGGCCTAGAATGGGAGCTATCGAGCTATCTCATCCTTGCGATCCAATGGCGCTAATAATTGCTGGTACTTATCAGTGAGTCCAGGCCGTGCTGATAATCGATCATGATAACGGAGATACCCTGCAACAGGCCAACAGCTACCATCATGCAGCTGTCTCATTCGCCGTGGACTGCACGGCGAATGTCTTATCGTAGATCTTCCTCATCGCATCTGATATAAAGTGGCCGAATGGTCGGTAGGAGACTCTTCGCGGCTCTCGATCGCGAGACAGCGACCTGCTATTCCAGCGTTGCAATTTGCAACAACAGTGTGAACGGCACAAAATGTCGCAGCCACACATTGAGAACAAAGATGTCATCCCAGGCACAGTGCATCTGGTTGGTGAGTTGTGATATATCTTCAGTGCTGCTTGGCATGTAAATCTAACAGCTTCAATCCAGACCTGCAGGGGACGATGCACACGGCCCATGCGGAGGGCAAGCAACATGACGTTGTCCTGGTGCCAAAACCCTCTGATGACCCAGATGATCCCTTGAACTGGTCTCCTCGACGGAAGATGCTATCCACTAGTTGCATGTGCATGTATGTGCATATACCCCCGGCCATGAAAGTCTGATGGTGGTTGACAGAGCGCAACCTGCAGGTATACGTTGATGGTTGGCATTGCATCTGCTGCAATCTACTCCATATTGGTCCCTATTTCCGAGGACACTGGTCTGACGCTTGGCGATTTGAACGCGGGCACAGGCTACATGGTGAGCAGCTACTCCGTCTTTCGAGTTGTTCCTTCTTGAAATAACGACGCGCAGTTTCTCTTTTTTGGATGGGGTTGCTTAGTATGGCAGCCATTGGCACTGCAGTATGGGAAACGGCCAGTGTATCTCTTCTCGACTTTAGCAACTATGGCAAGTTTCTCTTTTTATCCCTGGGTACATGAGTACTGACTAGGTACAGGCCATGATGATCTGGGCACCATATACAAAAAGCAATGGCCAGTGGATTGCGAACAAGATCTTGCAGGGTTTCTTCGGAGCTCCAATCGAATCACTGTGTGAAGTCTCTGTGACAGATATCGTACGTAGTATATGTATTACACCGAGAAACAAGATACTGACGGTCGCCTTTTAGTACTTCACGCATGAGCGTGGCGCATACATGGGTCTCTATGCATTCATGCTTGCCGGTAGTAATTTTCTCGCTCCCGTCCTGGCCGGCTTCATCAACGACGGCCAGGGGTGGAAATGGGTCCTGGTAAGTTGATTTCTTATATTCTCAGGTACTGCGGTGCACTGCTAACATACCTCTTAGTACTGGTGCGCCATATTCTGCGGAATTGCATTTGTCTATCTCTTCTTCTTCCTTGAAGAGACAAATTACGACCGCAAGCCGCTCGCGGTTGAAGTCTCGGACTCGCCCCTCGAGAGCAGCGCTGCATCTCTTGAGAGCCAGCAAGCTCCTGTAACTACAGAAGAGAAGACACCCCGGGAGAATCCCCCAGCTGACGTGGACTATGAAGCTGGAGAAGTGCACAAAAAGAAGAGCTACCTGGATAAGCTCAAGCTCCTTGATAAACCGAGGCCGTTCAAAGTTTTCCAAATGATGTGGCGGCCTCTCTCTCTTTTCAGCTTTCCAGTCGTCGTTTACTCTGGCTTCGCTTATGGCTCCAATCTGGTGTGGTTTAATGTCCTTAACGGGACGTCTTCCTTAATCCTGGGATCTGCACCATACAACTTCTCATCCTCGATGGTTGGCTTGTCCTACGTATCCGCAATCATAGGTGTCGGACTCAGGTAAGCCTCCCTTTCGTCATCTGCGCTTTTTCGGACAGCTGACCTCTTCCATGTAGCTCTCTTTTCAGCGGAAAATTTGGAGACTGGCTCATGATTAGATTGGCGCGTCGCAAGAAGGGCATGCATGAGTCGGAACACCGTCTCTGGCTCTTCGCAGTCAACATCCTTCTGACACCTTTCGCACTGATTCTATGGGGAGTAGGAGCCGCTCATGGAGGTATGGATAACAGCACGCACAGGTTTATATGATGGAACTTGAAAACTGACATATCCTCAGTGCACTGGTTCGGTCTAATCTTCGGAATGGGAGTGCTCGCCTTCGCCATCACCATCGGCATCCAAGCTTCAGTTTCCTACTGCGTGGACACATATAAAGATCTCTCCGGCGAAGCCCTCGTGACAGTCATCATTATCCGTAACACAATGAGTTTTGCCGTTGGCTATGGGTACGTGAAATACTTTCTGACTTTCGAGGAATCATTCTGACATAATCTTTCAGCATAACCCCTTGGGTTACCAATATGGGATACCAAAACGCTTTCCTGGTCGCGGCATTTGTTGGTCTGGCACAAGCTCTTACCTTCCTGATATTCGTGAAATGGGGCAAGGGCTGGCGCGAAATGTCGAAGCATCGGTACTGGAAATACGTGGAGAAGTCGGGTCACCTTGGATCGCACTAGAAAGAATTTTACTCAATAGTTATCTGGAATAAACCCCGAAGTCTCTATTATCCTATCTTGGGCCTTAGGGCCTAGTAGAATCCAGAATTTTAACAGAGATTATTCTTCGGTCCTTTGAGACCCTTGCTAGATTTCAGTAGCCGTCCATTTTGCTCCCTGCTTCTTTGCTGCCAGTTCACCTTTATGGACATCTACTTAATCTCCCCATCGCAAAAGCTTCAAGGTTGGCCGTTCTGATGGAAGTCAGATCGTTCTGAGTATCACTCGTCGACATGGTTATTGGAGCTTGGGAATCAGAACTTGGGAGTCTATTCGTTTCTCGGAAAATAGACTCGCTTTCGTTCCATCTAGATGGAAGATGAAATAAACAGCGAAGATGTTTGAAGACAGCCTGCGGCGAATAGTGGCGCAAAATGGGGCGAAGGACAGGGAGGCAGGCCGCAACCATTGCCACACCAATCTCCATCATTCCCCAGAACATAAGTACGCTAACAACCGCTACGGAGACTTTGTTAGCAAGTGTAACTGCTATATTTGATGTTGGTAGTACTGACCGATATCGTCGTCAGAAGGCAAGCCGGCTACCGTGGCCTTTGAAAGTACTGGATTATGTAGTACCCTGATTTAATGGTCGGTCATTTCCCGCCGGATTCCCAGAAGACGTACTTACAAGAAGGACCAAGAATTTCACCAAATAAAACCATGCGCGTAATGCCGCAACCAATGGCTCTGCGGAAGGTCAGCGAGGAAAAATCTATCACTGAGTTATTGACACTGACAAGCTTCCTACTAATAAAATGCATATCACAGCGATTTTCCGTCTCACAGGTAGTTGCAATTTGGAGACCTTTGTCATTGTGTTATACGTCAAGGCTGCGCCAATAGATGTCTTGCCTATTGTATAGATTTGTGTAACTCACCTGTAAAATTGGGATAACCAAAATAACAAGGTCCACAAGGACATCGAATACTGCAAGAGAAACCAAAAGCGCAAATGTATTTATGCACTGACTTTTGAGGTTTCCTAGGGACTAAAAGTTTGCGCGGATATGAGTACCGCAGGCCGCGATGATGCCGACGAAGAATGTGATTGTCCATGCTATAACTAGGGCTATAAGGGCCTAGCTGAATATCATAAACGCACGCCCGACAAATATGCGTTTGTAAAAAAACAGGATAGAGAGCTTAATCATCGCAAGCGCTAAAACTTGCATAATGTCGAATGGGAATTCGAGCTAGAATGGAAAATAAGCAGAGACTAACACAAAAGTAGACAAGGGTTACGTACTCTTTCAAGTAATCTCTGATCCCAACCATTATACGCTATCAAAGACGAACCAAGTTCTGGTGTTGAATGCCCCCCAACAGTGTGTGTTACAGAACCTTTCATACGTCAATAAGCCTTACGGTTTACCTAAGTATTGATTGTAGTTACCTATAATCATGATAAGACTGTTGGCTATCACTAGGGCCTGGGAATTGTCAGTCATTAAACCATATCTGCTAGAGATATTAACAAACCACTGCCGGAAGACACAACCAGTCGTCAACATCGAGGCTCGAGTTCCTTCGTCTCGCGAAAAAGCGACCCGTGACAGCTAAAGGTGGGAATATAAGGAATAGTACGCTCAGGACCAGAACAATTTGCTCATTGACACTAGCCATTTTCACGTCTGAAGTATTTTTGGAAGACGATTATTCTGTAAGCAGAAGACTTGTGTCCCTTTAAGACAGCTTTAGAGGCGGTATCTGGATGCGAAAATCTCCCTCTCAAATTGTATACTACAAAACTGTCAATCTAAACAAAGACAAGTTATTTGTGATATGTGACCAAGAGTGCAGATTGCGGTTGCAGCCCCCAATTTGACTTACTAGTTTGGAGAAAACCATGTTGTCTATAGATTTTATCTATAAATAGAACTAAACGATAGCCCGAAACCACATACGCCTTAGAAACCAGGGAAGCTGATTACTGATCTAAGCTTTCTGCATAATGGTGTATTTAATGGATGATAAATGTGTAGCCGCAACGCAGAAAACTTACTACACTATAAATAAAATAGAGACAAGACCTAAATTTGGGTCCTTCCGACATCATAGCTAGGATTATCTGTATGTGTAGCACTGGTTACGCAATAATAGCAAGGGCTAATTAACTGAACGAGCCCCTAGTCTTTGTTCAAAAATGTAGACATACGCGGAAGGCTACATATTACTAACCTATTAGATACATCCTCACATATGCGAGCCCTCAGAAACTGGGGCCAGCCTTCAATACCTGGAGACTTATATGCACTACCTAGTTGTAGTGCTGTCTTGATACTAAGAGATATTATTAGCTCACATTCTGTTAGTTGGACTAAGAATACTTCGAAGTAATCTAGTATTTGTCTCAACCTCGGATTTTGACCGTAGACACGCGGCGAAATTTGAAACGATCCGTAGACATATGGAGCTTCCAGAGCACGGTATCTCCGGTTTATTACATCGTGAGGCTGGAATTGATGGAAACACATTGTTTAAGGCTTCTCATGCTGAGGTTAATACATCGTTCTGGTGTCTAATGTGTACTTGAAATGTCTGTTATTTAGCAGAGCTGACACTTTGCCGAACACATTCCGGAGCTGCTATCCTTGCTTAGTGCATGCAGGTATATACTGATATGTCCTTTTACGAACAAATTAGGATTATAGCTTAATATTCAGCTGACGACATGTGCATTCTCTCTTTGCATTTTGACGCGAGTCTCAAAACAGCAATCCCGAGGACCCTTAAGAGTGCTTCCGGGATTGCAATATAAGACCCGTAATCCTTTCGAGCCATTTTCAACCTTAAGGCTCAAACGGAAATGAATAGAATTCTCGACGGAATATAAATGTATCCTTTCTAAAACCACTCTCCGAATTTGGCACTGTTTCCTGAAAGAGTTCACTGCAAAAGAAAACTTGTCTTTGAAAGCCGCATCCCACCTGCAAAGAATACAGACTCCAGATACGATATATACAGCAATGATTTTAACTACTTCGATTATTTCGGTTGCTCTGGGCTTCGCAAGGCTTAGTATTGCGGCTCCAGCGGCCGGAGCTCAAGACACTAGTATGTCTAACTATTTCTTTTTTTTTTTTTCATATATTTGCGTTCAACCAAGACAATTATCATAGCGAAAGAGATACTAGTTACAGAGACTTAGCATCTCTTTCTCCCTTATCCAATATCTTTACTCCTATTCCAGGGAGGAAGTTTGAGCTTCAGCTGATGTATATAATTCACTAGAGGGCCATAATCCCGATAAAGTTGACTTCAGCCAAATCGGAGATGGCTACTAGCTTGAAGAAACAGTCACCACGTCATAGGGTCTGTGGATAATACAAAACCGGTAAATTATCTTTGTCGTGTTGTGTACTGTCGTTGTACCAGCGTTCCAACCTGACTTATCTCAATTTTCTAGCCACATGAAGAAGAGTTTAGCGGCTAGAAATATTGAGTCAATGGTTTTGTGCAGGTATATTTGGAGTTGCTAAGGCTATAGTTTACTTAATAAGACCCTGTGAACTATATAACTATATCCTAGGCCCAGGACAAAACCGAGTTAGAAGTAGAGTAATTGCTCAGCTCTTCCGGAAATTTACTCGCCAATTACTATTCAGCGGATACTCGCTACGGGAAAGAAGGACCATACCTTCCAAAGAACCTACGACATTTCGGGGTAAAGAATTCATGAAAACTTACTTATACGAGAGCTTAACTACCTAGGCGCGGCAAAGAATTTCGGAATATTGTCTTCGGTTAAGAGAAAGCCAAAAACTCTGTATGTATTACGTATGCCTGCCACTGAAATCTCTACGGGATAATTGTCAAGAGCAATTATGTATTTTATCTTAGTTATCTCGAGAACTATATTAAGGTACCCAAGTTGCTTCAACAACACCAAGCATGGCTCCCTCAGGAACCCAAGTTTTCACATTCCTGAAACGGGGATCCGCTTCTCGGAAGAGCATATCCCAGTCATCTTTTTCCCGCTCTCTCGAATTGTACAGACTTAGCATAATCATATCCATATCACTGTAATCTCAGAAATCAGTATATATCCAAGTACAAGAGCATTCTGTAAACGTATGTATATAGGGCGAGTAACCCAGACATTATCCACTCACCGAATTGCTCGTTCTCTTATGTAGGATGATGTGCCGGGCTCAGGAAGTATATAGTCATTGATTATGACACGAGCGCCAGGTTTCAGGGCAGGAACCAGTGCGCGCAATATTCTGACGGAGTTACGGTCCGACCAATTATGGAAGATGTAGCGGAAAAAGTATGCATCTGCTCGTACTCTTTGCTCCTTAAAGAAGTCGTGTACCATGAACTCCATGCGTCCAGCGATATCAGATGGAATCTCCTCCTTGGCGCCTTGGATCATGTCCGGAAGGTCCTGGATTATAAACTTCAGCCCAGGTGCCGATTTAGCTATTTCAGCCATTACAGTCCCTTTGGAGCAACCAACGTCAACGATTGTTCCAGTGCCGTTACCGATAGAGGTCCAAGGGTATCCTTTAATGAGAACTAAAGGGGAAAGGCCATGTCCATTTGTAAAGCAAGACATGGCACCTGCGAATCGTTTTGCCATCTCCAGATTGTCAGAGTAGTATTCCCATGCGGTTTTTTCGGTACTCTCATAAATATTCCATCCCTAGAGGCGATCCATAAGAAACTGAAAATAGAAAGGTCCCACTGAGAACTGACAGTTTGGTTCGGCTCGTCACCACCCTTAAATTTTTCTAGGGCTGGAACTGTCTGATCAGAAATCATTAGTCTACGGGAAAGATAAGTGGCATTTCGGTATTACATACATGGACAAATGATGGCCAGACTTCGTCAAACATATATCCGCATCCAGCACGCGCTAGCGGATTATCCGCCAATTTCCTTGAAGCTGCAGTGTGGGAAACGAACCATTTTCTTGGTTCTTAGAAGACATGTTGGAAGGCCATGGCGTATCTCAAAATACGACGAAGATTGATTTCGCCGAGTCCGCACTCTTCAGCCAGCTTCTGGAAGATATCTCTCCATGAATAGGAACCTTAGAAGCAATATCGTACTTCCAAATTGCCTGAAGGCTAACACCATTGTACTATTGCAAGCAGAAGGTCAGTGTCATGAATTAGTGAGGTATACATTCTTAAACCAATGAGGTACATACTACAGGACGAAGACACAGCGCAGGCCCAAGAAGAAGTTTGTAGAGCTCAAGACTACTACCTAAAGCCGTGTCACGAGCAATCTGTATCGCCTCGGAATTTATGCCGAAGTCCACAGGGCCATCTTCATCGAAAGATGGAGAGGGAAGCCCATTGTCTCTTAGATGCGCATCTAATCGAAGTACGTTGTCATGGATCCTACCCGCAAGTTCGGCGATTTTAGAAGACATGATGGCTTGCGAGTATTATCTCTAAAAGACTAGACTTGAGAATATGGAGTGATCTCAGTTTGCTGCGGTAAAGGACTAAGATAAACCAGGGGAGACCCTTAGAAAAACTCTTACTGAACTATCGGGTATTAGTGGCCCTGCAAAGTCTCTTTGTTCTCTAATGTTTGCCACGTACAGCCACAACCAGGATATCTTTATATTGAACCTATCGTGTCGTCAGCTTTTCTCTTCAATTATCTCTTGCCATAATGTCTTCTCTCTGATTAGACGGACTTTCAGATCTCGTGGAAATACTACTTCAACGATGACGATCCATAGCAACTAGACCCAAGAGTGGCTTTGGAGAGGGCGCTAGCAAGCCTTCTGCCAGTTTAGTGGACTTGACCCAGCTAGTTAGTTGGTAAATGCTTGCTACTATCGTTCCTTTTCGCCCCCAAAATTTCGTATTTCTGTCTGCATGTCAAGTAGACAAAGAATGACAACGCACTTGCATAGATAATGCAGCAAGGTGCCGAGATTCTATATTACACTAAGCCAACTTCGTATTCTTGAGCAGATCAGTAGTTGCTCTTTTATCAACTCTATATTTATAATACGTTGCAAGTCATGTCACGCGTGAAATATTCAGGTACATCTATCTGTAAAGTTAAATATCCTTTAACTCGAAACTCAAGAAGACTAGAAATAGAAAGAACGAGACTAACTGCCTGGCGCTTCCCCCGTCAGATTACTCTCTAAAAGAGACAGTAACGGGATACCTAACAGCAAGAGTCGCGAGAAGTCGAGACCAACGCTTCAGGCTCAGTCTAGTAAATTCGCCAAATCCGGTATCCCAATTACAGAAGGCCGGCAGAGAAGTTACTCTGGTGATTATTGGATCCTTATCATAGACCTAGAAAGTAGCTACGACCTAACGGTGTAGTACTCTCGATTTCAAAACCTTTTGAATGCATTAGTCCAGTATGTACAAGAGCCTCTATTTTACTCGTCAAAGGCCAACAGTTCACATCGATCTAGGAATGTGCCCAACAACTTTCGTCGCTTGGTAATATATCGTAATATTCATGGTTTACGTGCTCATAGGCACCAAGGTTCCGAGCAGGAAGATCTGCAGTCCAATGAGTTCCCTAGTCGTTCCAATCGCAATTTTCTACTCTATACGGAGAAGACCCCGATTCTCCGGCCCCACAAGCTTCCTTGGGGTAGTGGGGGGAAGATTGGACATTCTGGGCTATATGCATTAATCTCTCTTCTTTATTGGATAGCTGGAAATTAGCTCAATATCTCTTTAGGCTCTATGTTATAATATTATGCAACTGTTTCCTCCTATAGCTGACCATTAAATGGAGTAAGATATAGGTCAAAAATTGACAACTGCATAACAGTGAAAATAACCTAATCTACGAATTGGCATAGGTATTTGCAATCAAGTAACTATTAACCCCTGGCGTTTATATACCTATTCTCGTTCTATAACAAAAGTATATGTTCACAATTGCTCTAGTGCTAATTCGAATCCGACTAAATATTTTGTTTGCGAGTTTACAACTTGCCTAATTACCGTACAGAGTTCTCTAATGTTCTAGTCTTAAGCTCTCTAGGATAGTAACCTGGTGTTACCACTATCTGTACATAAGAGCCGGTTTATGCATACGAACTATTCCGGGAATTGAAAAGCCGAGAGGGATAGGTTACTATATCTGTGCCCCATGTATTGTAAAGCTACCAATAGAATGCCGTATTGAGCTACTAGCAGTATGAGAAGCCTTCCGACCCCGCGGTCTTCTAACCAAGGAGTATTCTACCCTTAACAAGCCAGATTTACAGCACATCATCTGACTCAATGCCCGTTTGATATATGCCTTGCTGCGTTAAGCATAAGGCTTTTTATTCTTCTTTACAAGAGAGCAAAGTATACACTCATACCCAAGACACGGCCAGCAATATACAAAAGACTACGCGAAAGGATACGCTTTCTCGAAGAACGTGACGAGATTCTCTGATTCATACTACCAACTGTTACATTTTTCAACCCATTCCCATGGCTCAACTTCAAGACAAGGTTATCTCCATCTCCGGCGCAGGGTCAGGAATAGGTGCAGCAACGGCACGAGTAGCTGCTCAGCGAGGAGCATCCCTGTCTCTTGCTGATATCAACCAAGAGGGTTTAAATGCTATTGTTAACGAATTGAAAGCATCTGGGGTTAATTTATTGGCCACCCACGTCGACGTCTCGGAGTCGGACAGTGTAAATAATTGGATCACCAAGACGATGCAACATTTTGGAACACTAGATGGAGCTGCTAATATAGCGGGTGTGATATCCTTACCTGGTCGCCAGGGTGTCTTTGACATTGTCGACACGCCGAGTGAACACTGGGACTGGGTCATCGGTGTCAACCAGACAGGGCTTTTCCACTGCATTCAAGCACAGCTGCGCGTTATGAAAAGTGGCGGTTCAATTGTTAACGTTTCCAGCGTCGCTGGGCTGAAAGGGTATCCCAGCCAGGTCTCATATACCGCAAGCAAACACGCTGTGATTGGGATTACGAGGGTCGCTGCAAAAGAGGCTGGCGCGAGTGGAATCAGAGTGAATGCTGTTGCTCCGTAAGTTCAACCAGACCGCCCGGTTTATGTACTCGTTATGTGTGTATTAATATTGTCAAATACTGAACGAACTACAGAGGATTGGTTGGAACACCTATGCTGCAAAGGCTGACTGGAAACTACTGGGCTGCAACCAGTAATGAAACTGACGACATTAAAACCGATGCCGTTCCTTTGAAGAGAGTATCCCACCCCGAAGAGATAGCTAAAACTATCTGCTTCTCTCTGAGCGATGATGCAAGTTACACGACGGGGACAACCTTCGTCGTCGACGGTGGACTGATGCTGTGAAGAACGAACCCACTAGCGCACTGTACATCAGCAAGGATATAGTACTACTGGAAGCTGTCTCTCTTACTTCCATTGTCCTTGTGTCCTGAGTCCTGGCATAAGGAAAGGGGGAAGGCAAGGTGGTGCCGCAGAGGCGTACAGGCAGTAGTGATGAGTGTATGTGCAGATATGGTTTGGTTCACGTAATCAAATTAACAGGCAGTTATTATTTATGAAAGGCTAATTGATCGTTCTGCGAAGAAACAGTACTAAAGATGTTGTCTTAGATGCACTATTCACTGCTGACGAACTGTAGACGTTTTGTAGATCGCTGGTGTCCTACCCTTGGGTAGAGTACATGTGTGTCTTTTAGCTCTCATGTCTTGACTGATAAGCCACTGTGCTCCCTGGGTTCTCACTAGTATCACTCCAAAGATACGAAGATACTATATGAAATGCAGCTTCAACAAAGTCTTGTTAAAATTAGAAACCTTCGGCAAGAAAACCAGTTGCATTGAATGTTCTCCTTTTCTCTACAAACTTTTTCAGCAGCCCAAAGTCTGAACATTGTCGCTCGAAACCGCTTCCAAGGAATTCATGTTCCTTATCGATAGCTGGCTCCAGTATTGTATCCGATGAGCAGGTCACACTTTGTTGGAGATAATTGAAGCAATGCGCTACATGGGATGCGCGATATTTTCCAAAGTCAAATCGTTCTAGCTCATTAATCTGTGAATAGTAGGCCCGCCGGATCAGATACAGACAGTGAAGTTGGTGAAACACAGTGGGAACAGAGGTTTCGGGACTGATAGATCTGTCTTTAAAATAACCTAGGCCGTCTGCAATTCACCATTTGCGCATTATTAGAAATCCAATATTGTATCAGAAGGAAACCCATGATAACCAAGCGCCCAGGAACTCACTTGGAAGCAATGAATCCCAGATAGGTTCTGATATTTCCCCTGCTCTTTCTCCCTGTGGTGGCTCTCTCGAGAAAGGAGAGGAATAATTGAATGCGCGTCGAATATGCGGAAGTGATATGCGCGGTGCGATATTCTCGAGATCATTCTCACTTGCGGTATTTTCATACGTATGTGTAAAGAACAACCCCGCAATGAACCCTGCTGTAATAGCGAGAATAAAGAAGGTTATTGTCGACATCTTGGAGGAGATCTTCCAAGACTTACGTCGTGTACAGCATGTGGGTGAACTTTGGGGGCCATCATTCGGAAGTTTCTCTTCGTCGGAAGTTCCTGGCGAAGAGAGATACGTGTATTTCGTCTCTTCACTTCGCACAGACAAAGTCGTCATGGTCTCACTTAGCTAGGTAATCGCAAGTTCGCGTAGGAAGTGTGGACATCTGACAGAAAACCGCAGAATTGTACTGTGGCCTTATACCGTCTATTTCGAGACGTGGGCAGTGGAAGCCCATTTAACCCCCATGTAAATCCTTGCAAAGTCCATCGACACTACTGCAGAAACTCCGCAGTTTATGCTTGAGACCACCTGGCCCCATGTATTATAGACTGCTTTCGGACCCCTAGGGGCCTAGTAGTAGTTTCCTGACAACTAGTGGCTCAATCAGCTCAGAAGTTAGATATCTAGCTTCGTGAGTCCATGACTTGACCCTCAATCGGGGCTTTTAGGAGATGCAAGAACTACCTTAGTACATATAGAAGTGTTAATCTTAGACCTCTGCTTATGTGGGCTACCGACTTTTCATGAATGCCACTGCGCACCTGTACTATGCAGGGGGTCACCTAGTCCACAAAGTATAGCGGGTGCAGGATACGCTACGAAGCCATGCCTTTCGTCTCTGTAACATTTCGTACTATGGTATTTTGATAATAATATATCACGGAATCGAGTCACTCTTTCTATTAATTTTACTCTACTCAACTCATAGCTACCACTTTGATTCTATGTCATCTACTGGTAAAGCGTCATGCGTAGTACTATAGTGTGAATAGAATATCGGAAAACTTTCATGTATTATAGGTCATACTGGATAGAGATACCGCTAAGAAATCGAGATAGAGTAGTACAACATTATATGTCTTCTAAGACTGATTCAATCTTTCACAAGTACGCCTCTGTACCTTATCTTTCCATCTCTCAAGGCTTGCATAGCATCCTCAATCCCTTTTGCGGTCAGTGGATACGTCATAGTCACCGGCGTAATTTTATGCTGGGCCGAGAACTCGAGTAGTTTCCGAATGCCTTGCCTAGATGCTACCAATGACCCTTGGATCCGTATTCCCTTGAAAAGTACATCCACCATAGATACTGCTGCCGGCTCGAAAGCGACAGTTAGTGGATATATCGTACCATTGGTGTCCATCAAAGGGAGAATACTGAGTAGTTCACAATGTCAGTGAAGTATCAGAATACTTGGCTTCTAGTACTTACGAGGAGTAATCTACCCCTGCATTGCCGCAAAGCAAAAGGTGATCCAGAGGTTTCAAACCATCAGGTACCTTTCCCCCAGAGCGAAAGACAAAGTATTCAGAAGCACCATAGTTCAGAGCTTCCTGTCTCTTGGCCTCGGAACTGGAGAGCACAACGACGTGGTATCCTAGAGCAGCGGCTAGCTTAATGGCCAAATGTCCTAGGCCACCAATTCCCATGATAGCCACGCGGTCCGCGGGACGAATACCGAACTCTGTCAAAGCAGTCCATACAGTCGCTCCAGCACACATCAGAGGGGCCGCATGAACAGAACTGTACCCTTCGGGTATATGGTAGACACATTTCTCATCCCAAACCGCCCCGTAACTAAAGGTGCCATTGGAGAAATCATGGAAGCCGTATTGCTTCTGGTTCCGGCAGAACTGATCATGTCCTATGTTGGTTTATTAGAATTGTGCCAGGATATTAATAATAATAGAATGGCCGGACATACCGCTAACACATTTATCGCAATTACCGCATACTTTGTGTGTGTAGCCAAACCCAACTCGATCACCAACGCTCACGCCAGTAACCCCAGGACCCAAAGCTCTCACAATCCCGATACCCTCATGGCCTAGGACCTGCCCTGACTTAACGTAGTGCTCGTCTGTGCCGCAGAGACCTGAGTGCGTTGTCTCGATGAAGACTTCACCGTGTTCTAGAACACTCGTAGTTTTATCCGCGACGATTTTACCGCTTTCAGAGCCGCGGAATACATCATAAGTGACGGACATTGTAAGTTTGGATAAATGTATTAAACCAGGGCAATAGAAGACCTAAGGCACGATGGATAAGAAATATACTCCCACTACAAAGGTGCCACGATCCTCCTTTATATTGAAGAGACGACTAGCAGATATAACATTGATTATTAATTATAAGTATCAACACATTGGCAGAGTTGGTATAACAAGGGATATTAATTGGATTAGTTAACCTATCCATGATTGGAAATTGATTGTTATCGCATTCTCAGTGAGAAGTCTCCGAGGCGGGCGAATGCGGTAACTTATGTAAATGGCCATCCAGGATGCATGGAGTCGACTCTGTTTTGTAAGCTTGAAGGGCAACATTGAGAACGCTCCTTCGCTAATTAAATGGCATCACCTTTCAAATATTATGAGCTTGAAAGGCGCGAATCTGCATATGGTAACCTGAGTTTAATTGCCCGAATGGGTCAAATCCTATCTATGGGTCTATATTAGGTAGTTTGGATCAGGACTGATGTCATTTCTTATAACGGAATCATGCACGGCATCTGCTAACTACTTAACCGATCATGGTTGGGAAACTACAATTTACGCTTGAATAATCGCGATAAAGATTTGTTTGCGCTTCGGAAAGTTATCGATAATATTGAGTGCGAAGAAATATCTGGGGCTGGATCTCGGATTCCCCATCTTATGATTTTCTCTGTAAGCAACAGGCTCTTCCAGGAAGAGAACGTTCTACATCCAGGAATTATTATTTTGTTAACGACTTCGGCTTACGAACAACAGCTATCGGGAACAACGGAATCAATCCTCGGATAGTCTTGGCGCGGGGAAATGTCTCCGCCACCTAGTAGTTAAATATTATTACTCTGTGGCATAACTTACTAACCGACTCAACGAATGAGCGAACGAACCTATCGAACGTTTAACATTTGTCGGGGTTCTACGTGCTTTGTTTACGCGGAGACTTATGGTTAAGACTGTCTGGGGCCCTTGGATTGTGCTCACGATTGAGACAAATCTAGCTCGTCACAAATTACATTAATACCTGTAGAATTTAAGTAGGTATGCTTGGATGGCGATCAGCCGCATACTCTTGTTACGCGTACAGGGGTGCACTTGCATGTGGCACTCTAGACCTGTCCATACTTGGAAATATCGACTTATTGCCTCTTGCGACCTTTATGGAGTCGCAATTTTGAAATCACTAGTTAACTCCTTGAGCACCAAAAGGAACGGAGAGTTGAAGCCATGTCGTCCGTGCAGAAAGTCTCCGAGCCAGGCGAGCGCGCAAAATTGTCATTCCGAGATATTGTAATATACTGTCATTGTAATTCAGCCTGTAATTTAATTCCCGGAAGCCTTCGGCTGAATTAGTTGATCCGTCCGGCTCGCCAGAATAACTATGTTATTCGCCCTGGATACAATATAATCAGCAAGAAAAGCACACCAGTTAGTAAATTTGCCATACCCTGAAATTCTCCGGCCCTGACTAAATAATGGAGAGAAGTATCGCTTCAGAGCAATTAAAACATATCTCGACCCAAAATAGGTATAGCGATCGTGGGAAAGTGGGGAATCCTGGGAACCGTGTCAGATCCTTAGATTGCTGCGGTAAGTTGTCTCTCAACAGCTTAACCTTCGTCATTTTCCTGTTTTGGTTATATTCACCGGATACCTCTCAACTTCCATCCGTGAATGTGATTAGGTGAAATTACCAGGAATAGTTTCTAAGTCTCCTGAAACACACTTCTGTGTTGTCATACTTGCCAAGGAAATGGCCGCCGATGTGTCCGGGATACAATATAAAAAGGTGCACCGCCGTACTATTTCCTGGCTCTTGTTCATCAACTTGTTATAGTCTCATTTACTTGCATAAAGTATCTAGATACTCTGTATAACAAACATGTCACTTTCTACTCTCATCCAGACTCCCTACATCAGATATGAGCAGCCGCTCGGCCTGTATGTGCTCCATCTTTATATTTCGTCGCGTTGCAAGTGCTGATATATTTGCTCTCTAGGTTCATTAACAACGAGTTCGTGAAGGGTGTGGAAGGAAAAACGTTCCAGACCATTAACCCTACGACTGAGAAGGTCATTACTTCCGTTCACGAGGGTACAGAGAAGGACGTCGACATCGCTGTCAAGGCTGCGCGAGCTGCTTTTGAGGGCGAGTGGCATAGTGTGACTCCATCAGAGCGTGGACGTCTGCTAGTGAAACTGGCCGACCTTATTGAGCGCGACTCCGAAACTTTGGCTGCCATTGAAGCACTCGATAATGGCAAAACTGTAGCCATGGCTAAGATTGATGTTGAGGCGGCTGCGGGCTGTCTTCGGTATTATGGTGGCTGGGCCGATAAAATCCACGGCCAGACCATTGATACGAATAACGAGACATTATCATACACTCGCCATGAAGCTATTGGCGTTTGTGGTCAAATTATTCCTTGGAACTTTCCTATTATGATGTGGGCATGGAAGATTGGCCCAGCAGTTGCTGCAGGAAATACTGTTGTGCTTAAAACAGCTGAACAAACACCATTATCTGGTCTTTATGCTGCTAAGCTTATTGCCGAAGCTGGCTTTCCCCCGGGTGTCGTCAATATTATTTCCGGCTTTGGGCGTACTGCCGGTGCTGCTATCTCAAGCCACATGGATATTGACAAGGTTGCTTTTACCGGTTCTACTATGGTTGGGCGTCTTATTCTGCAGGCTGCCGCTAAAAGTAACTTGAAAAAAGTTACGCTTGAATTAGGTGGAAAGTCCCCAAATATTGTCTTTGATGATGCCGATATTGACAATGCCATTTCCTGGGCGAACTTTGGTATTTTCTATACCCATGGTCAGATCTGTTGCGCAGGATCGCGTCTGCTGGTCCAAGAAGGCATCTACGATAAATTTGTTGCCCGGTTCAAGGAGCGCGCAGCACAAAACAAGCTTGGGGACCCGTTTAACCCGCAGACATTCCAGGGCCCGCAGGTATCGCGACTTCAATTTAATCGCGTTATGGAATATATTGATAGCGGCAAAAAGGATGGTGCTCAACTTGCCCTTGGTGGTCATCGCTATGGCAAGGAAGGATATTTTATTCAACCCACTGTTTTCACCGGTGTCGATCCCACTATGAGAATCGCCAAAGAGGAAATTTTCGGTCCTGTTGTCGCCATTATCAAATTCAAAGATGAGGCCGAGGCAATTAAGATTGGCAATGATTCCAACTACGGTATGTATCGGTCATATGTTCCGACTCCAAATATGTGCTAACTGTTTTAAGGGTTGGCTGCCGGCATTCACACGCAAAATGTCAATACTGCTATTCGCGTATCTAATGCCCTTCAAGCTGGGTAGGTCTTTTTTCTGGTCTAAGATTATTTAATTAACTAACATACCCAAAGAACTGTCTGGATTAATAACTACAACATGATCTCCTATCAAGCCCCATTTGGAGGGTTTAAGGAATCAGGAATTGGTCGCGAGCTTGGATCTTATGCTCTTGAGAACTACACGCAGATTAAGACTGTGCACTATCGCCTGGGTGGAGCGCTTTTTGACTAAACTATCAGCGCTTTATCACAGGCCACCGGCGATATAGATACATATGTGCCCCTGGTTACCGACTTACGAGCGAGCATATTGTGTTTCGGTATTTTTTTTATCGCTTATAGTTTACTATTAGAGTACAAAATTGGATTTTAAATCAGAAAATGGGATTACCTCCTTCTGACTCGGCCAGAATACAGATATTAGAGACTTGGACTTGAATTACTAATAGCGAACAGACTACTTATTTTAATGTAAGGATATAAGAGAAACCCTTTTTCTTATATTACGTGAAAGAGCAGTCCGTTCAGATTTCGTTAGTATAAGCTATCTGTCGGCGCACGCCATCCCGTTGCTATTTCGAGCTGCAAACCCCTATACAAAGGGAGTAGTTCAATGAACTCCAAGCCACCTAATTCCTTTATATACTGGTATAAAGAATATCGCCGGAATAAGGAATTAGGGTGCTAATAGGCAGCAGAATTAGACGATGAGGATATAGGCATAAATAGCGATGTTTTCTCCCTAGATAGTCAGTCAAGTTAGCAATACTATTCAATCTAGTACGGTTAAATGCTCATATCTTTTTACCTTCGCGATCCTAGAATTCGACAGTAGTGCCGCTTAGACCTCACAACTAGGTCTGTACTAACCGCAGAAATATAGTCTCCCACAATACTGGAACGAAAATATTATCGTAATCTTTGGATAATGGCTTGTATGCATCTGTAATAGTAGGATACCGAGATGGAATAGCACTCCTTCGTATAAGTACCTAATCTGATTGCAAAGGGAAGAGGATAAAATGAGAATGCAGTTTTAAAAATATATGTAAGCGTAATGTGACAAAGAAGGACAGTCGTAAGGTTTACACGCGCTGCCAAACCGGATATATACTATCGCCTTAATCATTTTCCTAGGTACGTTTTTGCAACTGTATAAAAAGTTCACCTTTATTGTTCCGTGCTTCGGTCTCTGGAGAACAAGGTAACTTGATAAGCCGAAAGTGAAATGTCATGGCTTCGCTATCATCTAAGGGGTGGTGCCGCACGTCTAATCCTTAATTGTATTGGCTCAATTGCAAGCTCCGGGCTTGCTAAGGAACAACATAGAGTAACTGGTCTTTATAGACGTTCTGCTGATATCATCATTATCGGGAGAATTCGTCATAAAGGTTAATCAAGCTAGAATTGGCGCTATGCATATAGTCGACCTACTATGATCTAGGCAGTGGTTATTCAGTTAGAGCAGAAAGCTCAGGACTTAGATTCCAGAACTTTTGTGGAGTTTTTCCCAGCCCATGCTAACCATGCTAGTGTAAGAGCACCTTTAAGTGATGCTGCAAGCCATAATCCTCCCGGAAGACCAATATTTTTAGCCATCCCTCCCGCTGTCATCGCTCCCAGAAAATGTGCGAATAAGGCACCAATTCGCCGGTTTCTCTTTGGGTTGGCGCTCAGTGGCCGTTGGAAGAGGTTCGTATCGATGAATAAATCACAAACTAGAATTGTAAGGACCGTTGTTGGAATTTCGGGATAGCCCAGGAATCGTGACGCAGCAATCTGGCCTGCTGACTGGAATGAAAGCAACGAGATCGCAACAGCTTTCCGCCATTCTAGTGCTGTTGGATCGTCTGGCATTGGAGCGACCAGTTGTGTGACAAGAGCTGCACCAAGAAGAGTGGAGGTCTGAAGAGCAAACGACAAGAGCAATGTCAGGCGTCGTTTTGGTCCCAGTATTCGCGAGCCGTAAACATAAATAAAGGTGCCCACGAGAAAAGCGAATATTGCTGTCAAAGACTTAGCCCAGAGCATGTCTGGCTGTTCTGGCTTCCCAGCTACGCCGAGAGCAATAAATATGACATTTCCTATTCAATTGGAAGGTATTAATCGGCATCCTTATTGTCCATATGTCAGACTTCGAACATACCTGTTTGCATATTCGAAAAGTTCCCCCAAAAGTTGAATGAAAGACCGTCAACAAGGCCACCGATGAAGGAACATACGATTAGAGGAATATCTGCCCATCTAGTATCTATCTCAGACAATAAATACCGCTTCAGGCAGGAGTTCCGCCCTCGACCTTTGTCCGAGACAGCAGGTGCTTCTATATTCGAGAACCTGGAATTCTCATCCAGGGAACAGTGTGTATGAAGCTGTATTTGCATGTTACCGAGCTTTGTCGTTGGTGTATAGGGGACTTCGTGCGTCGCCAATATCATTGCTTCCTAGAACGGTATACTTGGTCGGGTTGACGTAAAATATCTAGGCAATGGATGGGACAGTAGTAGCAAAGCGACCGATGCAGGGCCATTGCCTCAGTATTATAGCGCCTTGGTTCACTCATCGGCCCACATACTTCTACATTTATCGGTTGGGCATCTAAATGAGTGGTGGCATAATGGACTTCAGATGTCAACTATTAGTAGTTAGCTACGTAGAGATCGGCAGGAAGATCTATTGTGGAATCTTCTGCAAGCTCATCCGTCGTGGGTCATCGACTACCACCCTGCACCTAGGTAGTTGGTATGCATGTATGGGTAGATCAATGATGAGATGTTCCAATCTTCGCGACTTGGCAGCTTGGCAACTTGGCGCCCCGTCATGTTTGCCCTCTAATTATAGACATCCGTGGAAATTGCAACCGAGTGAATATCTAATTCCTAGTGCTCCAGAGGGACTAAGATACTTTATCTGAAAGATATATCGCAGTTAGTCTTTATTCATATGCACAGACCAGACTATTGATATGTGAGACTTTGTTGTAATCCGCTGCCGTGGATGATTATATTTGAGAAAATCATTGAAGCGTTAGAATTCCTGAATAGAAATGGCAAAGATATTTGGAATCTCGTATTAATATCCAAATGTCTATCGAATGAGCAACTCCATAATTTGACAGATAAGGATAAAGAAGTCGAAAGCGGCGGGAAAGTCTATAGTTAACCAACAGACATCAGTACTTACGGAGTAGATAACGTCAGCAATCTATGGTATGGTAGACTGAACCAGAGCGAATCCAGAGGTGATAAGCATAAAATAAGACTATTGGCGCTTTGTTTTTCCAAAGAAGGTTCGTGGGTCAACTCGAGACTTTGATTTGTGCGGTGCGGATGGACCCCAGTTATCTAACTAGGTGGCTCTTTAGGGACTCCACTCGTCTGAACCTTGAGATTTTCTACAGATCAAGTACGAAACCCACTTTTTACGCGTTTTGCCCCTTTGTCCCACGATAATACATTTACATAGTGGAACTACAACCTCCTTGCTGATAATACGCGAGGAAATCCATTACGCGATGACTTGCATTGGTTTCTAGGGATAGCTTAAGAGAGAATCGTTGTGCGAAAGGCACGATCAGAAGCTATCAAAGGCCGTGGTACCGAATTCTGAATACATGCATACAGACCTTTTACCGTAGAGCTAAGTTAACTGTTCCACCTGACAGCACTATTATTCCTTCAATAAGACGCGAGCCGAGAGCGATAATACAGCAAACCGTGCTATCCGACAAAGACACGCACCCAAAAATAATGACTAGTTGCTACGGACCGATGCGCATAGTAAAAGAGTCCCTATTGGCCAGCAATTTATCTACTTCGATGCATCCGGCGTTTCCTGGTCTAGGATCAACGGCAATATATCATAGCTTACATGCCTTTGTATTTTGTAGACTGGCAACCACTGACTGATCTCAGACGAATTGGTATCGCACTGAACAAGTCATGCTAAAATCGATATGTATGTACATACATACATACCGGCCCTCATGGGAACGCATTATAAGCACCAACGCCCTGGCAGGCTCCATCCACTTCAATGCTATCAACATGCTGAACTACCTTACCGTCCGCTCCAAAGCGAATCAGCTCCCCACCAGACCCATTACCGGTGATTAACGCCTTCCAGCCGATCTTCTGAGGACCGTGGCGGGGATCCTTTGCGAACGCAAGGATATGATTTTGCATCGTCCGACTGACTTCAGTTTCAAATTCGGTGGTATCGGCCAGGCTAGTCAACAACCCGTACGTTCCGAAGTTCATCGGCACATCGCTACCATGGTATGCACCGAGCCATTTGAAAGGGTTTAGATTTGGAAATGTGCCCGCGTGCTGATATCGGAATACGGGAATGCCCAACCTAGTGCGTTCGATCGTGGAGTTGTATGTCGGGCATATCCACTCGGCAAGATCGTACGCGAAGACAAGCGTCTGGTCTGGGCCCTTTGTTAAATCGCTAGGCAACGGAACTAGTGATGACATCTCGTTGGCCACGTTAGAGAGGATCGTAGGCCGATGGGCGACTTTCCCTGCGTGCGCGCGCGCAGTGTAATCTGAGAAAATGAGGGAGTCATCTACTACCGGTATGAAGTCCAGTGGTGGCTGCTCGCCACTATCCGCGTACTGTCCGACAAAATTCTCAATTTGCTTGAATGGCACTTTGCGCATGCAGTCCAGCTCTGCAATCCCATCACTGTCGTCGGTGAACTGACAACCAAACCTCTTTGCTACAAAGCTGAAGTTCGACTGTGTCATGTCATCCACCGCAGGACCGCTGAAGACAGTACCGGACTGGAGAAAAAATGCATGGGCGATAGGATCATCGTAGAAGGCATGGGCATGAGCGTCAGCAGACATAGAACCAGCCGACTGACCCCAGAGTGTGATTTTCGCAGGATCACCTCCAAACCCTGCGATATTGTCCCGTACCCATTCGAGCGCTGCGCGCTGGTCCAGAATGCCTAGGTTCTGATTTGTTAGGCCCCGCGCATTTGGGAAGCCGAAGATGTTAACCCGATAGTTGATTGTAACCACGATATGCGATTGCGAATCTTCGATCCAGCTCGTTGGTATCTGGTACCGGATATCTATGCCGCCAGTAGTGAATCCTCCTCCCGACATGAAGAACAGAACGGGTAACTTCGAATGAAACGTCGCATTCGCGGGCGTCCACACGGCCAGATACAGGCAGTCTTCCGACGTGTCCGCTCCAACTAATCCAGATGTGTCATTCTGGTTACCATTGTTGACCAGGGTTCCTTCTGCGAAGTATTGATTATTCAACGACGGGATTTTGGATACGAATTGTGGACAGGACAGCGGGAAGTTATAGGAGTCATGGTGTTTAGCAGACAAAGGGGGCTTTTGCGGTGGTAACCAGCGGCGTGACAGGACTGGTGGTTCGGCGAAGGCAATGGAGCGAAATTGGCGTGTTTTGGGGTACTTGGGTTCAATCAAACCAGTATACGTGCCTGTGGTTGTTCTGACAACGAGCTGATCTTTAGTGCGATAGACGTGTTCACTGAGAATAGTACTGGCTGCCAAAGCGATTGCTGAAAGGAGAGTGAGCATGTGAAGCAGTCTGTAAGATGGATGGCCCATGGTGACTGTCAATATGTAGAACCAAGGCACTCGCGGCAATTTGACTGCAGTTCGTAGCTATTCCATAGTTTATAAACATATTCGTAAATACCCCTTTCCTCGACAACGCTGAAAAGTCGGCCACGTTTCTAGCCACCGCGCCGCGGTTATGGTCCGACATTGCAAGATACGCGCAAAGAAAGAAACGTTGAGAATAAAAATTACTGGCCAGAATACTATAAACCCCTAAAAATCGGCCTTAAGCAGAAGTTTGATAGTTACATATTTTCCTCCGTGACGTATCTTTCCATTCTCGGATTAGCATATGAAGAATGCTAAGACATGTGATGTCATGACCCGAGCAAACCAATCAGAGATTACGAAAGCTGATGATTAACTGACAGCCTACTAACTAGTTACCATAGTTAACTAGATAGCTAGATTGAGTTCTCTAGGATTCGATCCTCAATCAAGCGCTTTAGCAGGTCCAAGATATTATCTGCATTGATATGTAGACCTAATGTGAAAGTGGTCTAATAATCAAGTAGGAGTGTCAGAATCTCGCTAGTGGGTGGGATCAAGACTAATACTCTAAATGTTTTGCACTTTATGCTTAGTAACTCCGATGACAAAATTTGCCGGAAGAATATCGGATCACAAATATGAATCTACCCTATTCCTTAAGTAATGGCAGGTGAAAGCTTGTAAGCGTTGTTAAGCTAGTCTCAAATCCATTGGGATCCATTTGGATGCCAATTCGCCTAAGAACTTTTCGGTCCGGGCGTTATCACCTACGTACACTGTAACTAATGGCATCAGTGTATATTTATGACCACATAACGACCAGCTTTACGCTGCTGTGGCGATCCTAATCTTGATTACCGCATACATCGCTGGTATGGTTCTCGTAATGTCGCTGATGCAAATTGAACTTCTGATTATTCAGCGTATCCCGCGGAGGCGGAAGATTAATTCTCTACACGGATATGATTTCGGAGACATTTAACATTACCCCGCATTGGAGTAATTGCAGAATGACGTCTCATAGACTCCATTATTAAGTTGCATATTTTATATGCTTACCCCGTTCTTTGACAATACTGTATTTTCTTTGTCTTTGTATACATTCGTTAACAGAAAAATCCGCGGCTTTTTGTTCAGCAAGTACTTGTTCAATCTCTTAAGTGCCAGCCCAATAATCCTAACTAGCCTCAATGCCTGGTGTACCCTCGATCAAGAAATGTGAAAGATGCAAGGAGAAACATCTCAAAGTGAGAAGCTCTACAGTACGTTGGATAGCGGTCCTCTAATGCCTTGCCAGTGCGACGAGACTCGTCCGAAATGCCGTCGTTGTATCGGCGCTGGCGTTGAATGTCCCGGTTACAACCAACCTCGAAAATTCATAGATCAGGGCGCAATGTTAAGACGTCGTTATGCACCATATGGCAGTTCCACCACAACCTCTGGCACAGAAACTAGGGCAGAGAATGTAGACAATGAGATATCAGATCCCGTGAGAGGGTACTCCTTAAGCCACCACATAACGGCCCAGGTAACAAGGACGACCCCGCCCAGATACAGTCCAACACATAGAAGAGTGAACAATACCTCATCTATGCAGACTGAAAATATGAACGAACAGGTGGATCCCGATATAGAATTAGCGAGCAAGGGAACTAGTCTTGAGAACGACCAGCAACAACCCTCACCGCTCCGACGTCTCCCTTATTCTGAGCTCAATGGAAGTTCAATATTAAGTGACGAAGGAAGCAGGTCAACACAAGCGATATCGGACTCATCGAGCATAGATGCAAGGAATTCTATTGCACTGGAAATCCAACGAACGCCCAAGCAAATGAAATCTACTGGCCGCAGTCTACCTTTCTCCCCTGGGGCTTTTCCCCATCAAAGAGAAAAGGATCACCTAGAAAATATGTCCTTCGAACCCCGACCCGAGACCGTGAAGGGGGCTTCGTTTATTATTAGACATTTCTCACATGCTATAGGACCTTGGTACGTATGTTTAACAACTCTAAGCTTCATTGTTGCTCACGGAAATAGGCTAGACATGTCAGATTCAGACAGGTTCTTCTCAGTTCATGTCCCAATTCGCGCATCTGATAACAAAGCGCTGAAATATTCAATGGCAGCTATAACTGCAAAACATCTGGGTCGGACGAAAGGCACCGGATTGGACAATCAAGGTGGGATGATACCGATCTTGGCATCCAAATATGCGGACTCCGATACTTCGCAGATTGACTGGTTCCTCGAAGGAGAGAACTACTACAGCATAGCTATAGCGGAGATCAACCGACTTATATCGGAAAATTCACCCAATCTTAACTCCAATGCCAGTATACCTCTGATCCAGAGAGTTTCACTGTGGTTGAGCTCTAATCCTACCAAGAACAGACTCGACATACTGGCTGAGACCACGCCGGATATATTATTTTTGCGCAAACTAGAGGATCTTCTTGCAACAGTTGTGCTTTTGACAACTTATATTTCGATGGATATTAACGCAGAGGAGTGGTCACGGTAAGACACGGACTGAAATACTCCTCTAACTATACTAATAGTTTACATAGCCATTTACTGGGGCTCTGCGCCTTGTTTGAAACCCTTTCACCGTACTATATAAGGTTGAAGGGAATTTACTCCCACGGAATCCGGTCTGCATTCTGGAATCTTGCTCGACAAGATCTAATTTGTGCTTATTTTACTCGCTCTGCAACCCAGCTAAATCCCGACAATCTGCCTCTTTGGTGTTCGGCGGGGTTAGCCGTCGATGAAAACAAGCGACTCCAAATATCGTCGCTTAGGGAGAGAGGCTTAACAGAGGAGGATCAAGCAGCTAATGGTATTCTGTGGCTTGTGTCCAAGATTGTGAATTTCTTATCAAGAGCGAAACAAGCTCAGCTGGCGCAACTTGTTGGTTTGTCTACTTTCGACTTGCCCTCTAATGAACACTCGATTGATCCAACTGTGTGGCTTCAGCTTTGTTTTGACTTGCAGATGTGGTTCGATATATTGCCAGAGACTTTCCGACCATCTGCACGAATCGACCGCCCGACAGGCTTAATTGGCCCAATTGAATCAAAACTAACGCTATTCCCTGAGATATTCTACGGGCTTCCAGCTTGTGCTACCGCTATGCAGTATTACCACTTTGGCCGAATTGCGCTTTTGCTCAATCAACCTACAGATGCAATTAGTGGTCTAAGCATTTCTTTCGATCGGTTACATGGGTACCGAGAAGTCACCAAAGAAGTTGATCACCACAGTCGAGAAATATGTGGAATCGCTTTGGGCTGCCCCCATAGTGCTGTACGCGTGTTTATGGTACCACTATTATACGCTGTGGGAAATTGTCTCGAGGACACTGTGGAACGTCAGATAATTCTTGACCTTCTGCGAGGAGTAAAATCGGATTTAGGTTGGGTAACGGACTACGCTATAGAACGATTGCAGCAATCGTGGAACAACTAATAAAACATTTAATCTTGTATATCTATTGGACAGAAAATGTTCTTATAGTCAAATCAATTCTGTTGTCTAACACTCATTTACGTAGTGGCATGGAACAGGTGCTCTCCGTAAGTAGTGGTAATGTAACCCGAACCTATGGTAGGGGCTCAAATAACAAGGAACTTGAATGAAGTGACCCTCACAAGCTTACCCTAGGTAGCTGTATTCTGTCTGAAGGTATTTGAGAAGACGTAAAGTGGACTGATGTCCATACAACTTTGCATAGTACTGATAGACTAACTTGCAAGCCTGGCGAATTAGATTGAGTAAAGGCAGGAATTGAGTCGGATATAATCCTCGTACCTCGAAGCTCTCTGCCTCCTTCTGTTATTATAGTGCTTTCTCGAGAGTTACACCGCGAAGCACGCCGCGGGGTAGTATAAGAGTAACTGATCAACTTCTCAGCTCTCCAGATTTCCGAGTGATTAGCATCCAAGTCCACGTGTTTGTGCACGTTTCTAGACAATGGACAATAAGAGATTTAATCAAAACCAAAGTCGCCTTCTGTAGTCTTTCCTGATCGGGCTAAAACAGTACCTAGTAATGATATCTAACCGACTCTTTAATTAAGTAGTGTTACCCCACTTATTGTTGAACACTTTCCCATCCACGTAATTAATCATCTCCTTCACAGTATCCAACTCACTCCTGCCTTCCCCAAATTTCATCCCTTTTGTCATCGCCTCGCGATAATTCTTTCCCGGGCTAACCTTTCCAAGAACATACGGTCTTCTTGTCTCTACTCTATCCGGTACAGGGATACTTCTTCCTACCAACGCTTCCATGCCTTGCCAGGCAAATGTTACAGCTTCCTTAGCGCCGCCAGGGATTCCCGCATCATCCAACCTGAACATCTTGATCCCCGGAAGTTGAGCTTGCATATACTCAGTAATATTCGGATTGTACATGCCTCCGCCACACATGAAAACCTCATCTACCGGTCGATTGGTTGGCGCATATCGCCTCCAATGGTCAACGATTGCCTGAGCCGTGATACGTGTAACCGTGGCTACAACATCATCGGGACTCAGGCCGAGAGCCTCCCCCTCCCGAATTAGAGCATCAGCAAGAGTATCGCGGAAGACTTCACGTCCTGTGGTTTTGGGCGGGTCAAGCGCAAAGTACGGTACTTTTTCAAAGAATTGGTCCACAAGCCCCTGGTGGACAGTACCACGCTTACCCATGGCACCGTCGCGGTCGTACTCCTGCTCACCGTTCGTGTAGTGACGCACTACAGCGTCAATCAAGCAGTTTCCCGGACCAGTGTCGAAGTCATATGCATGGTCCGGACCTTCGGGGGGGATGAAGCATACGTTTGCGATTCCGCCAATGTTCTGACATGCACGAAGTTTACCCGGATGGTGGAGCAATAGCGCATCAAAGAAAGCAATGAGGGGTGCGCCTTGACGACCCGCTGCTTGGTCGGAGATGCGGAAATCAGTGACCGTGGTGACACCTGTGCGAGATGCGATGATGCTGCCCTCCGCCATAGTCAAGGCAGACTTGGGATGACCAGGTTCAGGCATACTGGCCAGCCAGATGGTTTGTCCGTGGGAGCCAATGGCGTCGATTGTTTGGATGTCAACATTGTGCTCCTTGCAAAATTGTAGCGCGGCCTCAGCAAATGTTTCTCCCAGTTGCACATTAATCTCCGAAAGTTCTGAAGCAGATGTCTTGTCATGGTATATAATAGACAGAACCCGCTTTTTGAGCCGTATGTCCATTGGAACTTCTCCATATTTCAACAAGGAAAAGTGCATGGGTGCCTCGGGAGATTCTTGGCGAAAACTGCAGAGGGCACAATCAATGCCATCCTAATCCTACGTTAGATTTCCAGTGAGGATATAAACATCGGGATTCTTACCATTGATGTGCCGCTGTTCATGCCAAGCACGGTCATATTCAAGGGCTGGCCGTGCGGCCGGTTGCCATTGACTTGGCCGCCTGAGCTTGTCATATTGAAGGAGTATGAGACTTTGGATTGGGAAAATACAATAAAGAGAATATCGGAAGAGTAGGGGCCATAATTATGAGTATGAATTTAATGGAGACTAAGACGAACAACGTTGATCACGAGGTTCGTTGGAAAAGCGGCAAAGCGGCAAAACGGGAAAACGGCAAAGCGGCTACATGCTTAAGCGGCTACACGGTTAAACGGTCCAGGCCAGGATCGCCGGCGCTATAGTGGGCAGCAGCGAGTAAGAGTAGAGCCGGATCCTCCGAAGTTCGGTCAGATTGTGGATGTTTGGAGAGAAAAATCTGGGGATGTGGGGAAATATGGAGAGCGTCGCCGTAGATTCTGCGCAGGTAGACTAAAGATATGGCATGGGGAATACCAAGGACAACGGCGATATATAAGATCACTCTCTGACACATCTTTCACCTGATTTTGCATATAAAGGCTGCATGAGAGCTAAACACAATTCCTTGAGTTGTGCGGACATGCTTACGCCGTTTGTTCCCATATTTCTGCTCTATCGTTTCTCAACCACTTGCCATCATGGGTTACACTACACTCTGGAAACGGCTGTCGCCCACACAATTAAACCTCGCCATCCAATCGTTCTCCTTGATCAGTATATTCTTTGAGGGATATGATCAAGGTGTCATGGGAGGGGTAAACTCTTCTCCCCGCTACGTTACTGAGGTTGGAATTGGAGAGCCCGATGGGACAGTCACGAATACATTGCACCAGGGAGGTATAGTTTCTGTCTACTACCTGGGTTGCATCTTTGGTTGCTTCGCCGGAGGCTGGGTGGCAGATCGTGTTGGCCGCATCAACGGTCTGTTTCTTGCTGCGATCTTTTCTGTCGTTGGTGGTTCTTTGCAAGCAGCAACGCAGTCGAGCAACTTTATCATTGTTGCCCGAGTTGTGACAGGTATCGGTACTGGCGCTCTGACGGGAATCACGCCTGTGCTTGTATCCGAGACATCTACAGCCCAGCACCGAGGTAAGTCATGATTCTTCCAAGGTTTTGGTAGCTACATGTAGACTGACTTCCGGAATAGGTGGGTATCTTGGATACGTCTTCATTGCCAACTACCTCGGTATTTCTCTAGCATACTGGCTTTCATTTGGTCTTTCTTTCATCGATAACGGCCATTCAGACGTACAGTGGCGCTTCCTCCTCGCCTTTCAGTGCTTTCCTGCTCTTCTGCTACTCGCTGGTATTAAACTTCTCCCTGATAGTCCTAGATATTTGGCATCAGCAGGACGCCTTGATGAGGCTCGCACCGTATTAGAGCATGTGCGAGGGCGGTATGATGCGGAGGTGGAAACGGAGTTTCAGGAGATCGCAGCTGTATCGGAGAACAGTCAAAAGAGCTCCCCTTTGCAATTTGTTAAGGTTCTAGCGAGGCTCGGTGGGCAGCCGGGCCACCATCTTGATCGACGTGCCTGGCTGTGTCTTTGGCTCCAGATCATGGCTTCATGGACCGGGATCACGGCCGTCACAGCTTACTCTCCCGTCCTCCTCTCGGCCGCTGGCTATTCGCAGTTGATCCAGAACGGTCTTTCTGGTGGCATCAACACTATCGGAATTGTCGGCACCATCATCAGTGCGCAAATTGTTGATCGACTTGGTCGGCGGAAGTGTCTGATGGGCGGCGCATTCTGTCTTTTTGCGGTGAACCTCATCGCGGCCAGCGTATACGAAGCATCTAGAGCGGACCCTTCTCGATCGAGATCTTTCGCTCCTGCAGCTGTGGCGATGTTATTTCTATTTAACCTGTTCTATGCCGCCACCTGGGGCACAGTGGCCTTCCTGATTCCCACTGAGATCTGGTCATCAGATATGCGTGCCCAAGGAAATGGATTTGGCATCACCGGATGGGCTATTGGTGTAGGTTGGACGACACTAGTTAATCCTGTCATGTTTGCGAAGTTGGAAAGTAGAACATATTTCCTCTTTGCTGGCCTGAATCTCATATGGATACCCATTGTCTACCTCTGTGAGTATTAACCAGGCTATCTCCGATGGTGTAAATCAAATGCTAACCATGCTTCCAGTCTACCCTGAGACCTCGGGTCGATCATTGGAGTCTATTGACGCACTGTTTTCAACATCAAGTCCGTTCAATTGGGCGATGGAGAAGAACTATCAGATTCATGGCGACGTTCTCGCTGAACCACAAAGAACAGTCTCGGCACAGATGGAGGAAAAGGAAAGCGAGGGCACCTGGCATGTGGTGGACTCCGAACCATAGATGACATCCAACGCTACATATGTACATATATTGTAAACGATCCCCATATCAAGATGGCAAATAAGAATTGTGTAACCTAGATATAAATATCATTCCCATTGAAGATCGCAGGTGGCAAATGGGAGGTACGCCTGGGAGATGTCATATGGCCACGTCCACTCCTGAAGCAGCTCGTCCGGGAGTTGGAATTGAGGCGATAGCTCATTGCCAGGATCACTTGCACCATCCAAAGGACCGATCTGCTGTGTTTGATTCTCAGAAATTGGTCGCATTTCCTTACCTGAACTCATGTACTTATCAATCCGATCGATAAGAGCTCGTAGTTGCTGTTCCGCTCCGGCACTTCGGTGGAGGAAAGCTTCGAGGCTCTCTAACAAGGAAGCCATTGACAGGAGAAGCTCACGAACTTTTTGGTATGAAGTTTCCGATAGGGGTTCTTCCATAACGGAGCCTAGAATAAACCCAATACCCGCAATGTGATAGATCAGAGGGGTGCTTATTGCTCTGACGAATTCAGTCGGCACTCGTCGGAAAGTCGATAAGACATTACTGGCCACTGTACATTTCTTATTCACATCCGAATTCCCATCAAGTGAGAAGAGGACGATCTGCAGAAGGGCGAGGGTGGCCTGTATATTAGCTGCCTGAAAGCCGTATATGTCGCTGCTGGGATCACCAGTGGCCTGCTTCTGGTCCCTAAATTGTGACGGCAACATGTTGTACCTGGAATTAACTCTGTGAATTATTTCCTCGCCACGGAAGCTGATATTTTGTGGTTCATCTCCCATGAAATTAAACTGAGAACGTCGTGTCCGCAGCTTTCCCACCGCATGCTCGAGAATGCGGTAGAGATCTGTCGTGAAGTTCCAACCCAAGATCCAGTGAGGGATAGATTCATGCTGAACTTGTTCTGTTCCCGATTCCTCGTAACCTGTTGGGTACTCGACTCTGGCATGAGCTTCTTGGAAATGAGGGCAGCCATTCCAGACGATGGAGGAGTAAATATCAAGAGTATATATAGACCAGTACTGGGTCTCGTTAGCACTAATATGACGCTTGACTAATGTTGAAACCACTTACCAGCCTTCGCAGTTCTTCTTGCTCTACCCGTGATAGGGAGTTTGGCCAAGCTTCCTCATCATGCCACTGATGAATAGACATGATCGAGAAGTAAATCCCAATATACTTGTGCATCGCGTCGATTTTACCATCCTGGATGCTTGCGATCGCTAACAAGGCACATCCACGTAGAAACCCAAATTCTTGGATTTGAAGGAGATCAGAAGGCAAGACATTCTCTGCTGCTGCATAGAATGTTTCGGCTGGTATCAAGAGTCGGTCATGAGTTTCAGTGCCCTTTGATACTACTGCCCGATCCCTCACGCGTGCCGATGCCAGCGCACACGCAGCCATGACAGAACAGAAGAAACTCGCGGAGTCAGCTTGCTCAATTCTTGAGAGCCTCTCGTTTGTATGATGACGATCAAAAAAAGGGAAACTGTAATGTAATCTGTTAGATCCAACATGCATCGATCCCGTGAGAAGTCGTTCTTACATAGGATACGCTGTTTCATAATATACACTCATTAATCTGCTTACTAAAGGAGCAGATGTCAGCGCGAAGGCATTCCAAGATACGTTGAGAGTCTGGATCGGGGTTGTTCGAGGTATATTAATAGATATAGATGTCGACGCTCGATTGGGCTCCTGCAGAGCAGTCACGGATTGCCCAGAAGTTATTATCCTATCCTGGCTTTGGCCCTTTCCTCGTTTGTTTGGCCTATTGTACGTGCAAAGCAAGTCAAAATCAGCGCAGGTCTGGCACCGTGTAACTTCTTGGCTCTCCTGGCATTTAATCCTGCGTCTATGGCAATAGTCACCTGTATGAAACCTTGTTAGCTTAGTGTAACTGTATTGTTATAGCTATCTGCAAAACTTGCTAGTCGTACAAGCTACTGATACTCGGAGAGCTTTGCGAGGTCGCGCTGGAGTCATGGCAGTCAAATATTATTATAATATATGCTATGGCAGAGTGTGAAGAAGCGATCTCGATTCCGAAGGAAGTGGCACAGGCGAAAGGTTCGCCGGAGCCCTTTCGATTTTTCGGTAGCACTCGCACGGACCACTTATTGGCGGCGATACCAATCGAACGAATCTCGCTGTAATCCTTATCCAGACACCAACGAGTTCGGCTCTTATTTAGATAGATAGAGCTTGCTTTTCCAACCAAACTGATTCTCTCTGCATTCGAACATAGCTTAGTAGTCTTAGTGGTTAGTCGTGGTTAGTCGTTAACGGCGGGCGGTCAGGCGGGCGGTGGGGGCCCACAGACGGGCAGAACCACCCGAGCCGTCACTCGGCTGACTAAGTTATCTAGGCGCGTGAATTTCTCCTATGAACGATTCGTCCAGCCTTTGTCGCCGCGTGCGCGCGGGATGTGCCGCCACAGAATTTCCTTTGTCGGGATTTTCTGCTACGGTACTACGCGTTATCGAAAAGCCGATAGGAATATTTCTCTCAACATGCACATCTTGACGGGCGGGTCGACCCGACGGAGCTCTACACTTCTAGTAAAAGAGTAACAACTCCGTGGTATAATGGGTCTTCAGCCGGAGACGGGAGGATGAATATAAAGGAGTTGGGAGTTGAGTCTTTGCAATGGTGTCCGCCACCCGTTCCACCTGCTTTCTTGTATGCTCTTAGCGAGTTTTTATATCCCTTTCTCTTCTTCCTTGTCGATATATCATCTTAGAATATATCACCATGACAGCGAAGTCAGACACGCCAAATGGCGTCAGCAGTCTACCGTACCCTAGACGACCCATCGTTATCCTGGGTGCGGGTATTATTGGCTGCGCAACTGCACGACAGCTTCTCCAGAACGGATTTCAAGTCATCATTGTGGGTGAATATCTTCCAGGTGATCAGAGTATCTTCTACGCTTCTGCGTGGGCAGGAGCTGCATGGCATGCCGCGGGCGGCCTGTCAGAGGAACACCGATACCTGCAAGTGGTGACACATCGGCACCTGTTGAAAATGGCAGATGAACCAGAATCCGGTGTCTGTATGGTTAATGCGAGAGAATATCTGGAGGAGGCACCGGCAAAGAACTCTGCTATCTGGGGAAGGACAGTCGTATCAAATGTGAGTTGGCGTATTATCTCTATCAAGAACAAGTCTAACGCCTTAATAGTTCCAAGAACTTGCCCCAGGCGAATTCCCATCCAACTTCAACTGTGCATGGTCCTACGATTGTCTGGTCACCGACCCAACTAAACACATGCCCTACCTTAAGAAAAGGATTGAATCCCTTGGTGGTAAATTTATCCGCCAGAAGGTTTCCTCTCTAGAGGAACTGTATTCCATGTTTCCAGATTCTCGGGTTTTCATCAATGCCAGTGGCTGGGGCAGTAAGCTCCTGAGGGATGTTAGAGACGACAAATGTTACCCTGACCGTGGCCAGAACGTCTTCTTGAAGACCTCAAACTGCAGAACAATGTATTTCCGTAACGGAAAGGAGTACACATATGTCATCCCTCGGCCTCTTTCGGAAGGAGTAATCCTCGGGGGTATTAAACAGCCCAACGTTACGTGAGTTAACCACGCTATCTCCAAATAATTCACTACTAATTAGACACAGTTCGCCGGAAGTTGACATGGATATTGCGCGTGATGAGATTGCAAGAGCCCACCGCCTTGCACCGGGGATCGTTCCTGCTAATCCGTCGGAATCCGACTTGAGTTATATTGTGGGAATCCGCCCCTCACGCCAGGGCGGATTCCGCCTAGACTCTGAACATGTTGGAGAACGAACACTGCTTTCTGCGTACGGATTTGGCGGTGGCGGATATGCTTTTTCGTATGGGATCGCTGATACTCTGCTGAAGATGGTAGAAAAGGCAGAATTCGAAAACGTAGTCGCTTCTGGCTGATCACCAACTTATAGACCTACGGAAGTTTCCGGTGATCAGGGTCCCTGGGTAATATTACTATTTCGTGTACTTTTTCTTTTATCTACTAGTTAAATTACTACTTACTATCCATACCAGCGCATAGTTAAGGGGCGGGAGAGACCAAGTAGCAGGAATTATACATTATCACGATCCTGGGACCAGAGCTCTAAGGAGTTCTCCTTTTTGGTCTAGTCGTGCAGTCAACTTCTGTCATACGTATGCCCCTAAGACTTCAGTTTTGGTATCTATTTCGCATTTGCGACGATTTCTCTGATCTACTATTTCCGGATAGAAAGGTTCTGTAAACTCAGGCTCTTTGCAAACCTAGAGGTTGCTGGCCTTTAAAATAAAAATACAATCCTTTTAATGCACGGCATATTGCAATATTATTAAAGTGGCTTAGAAGGCAATAGCCATCATAATCAAGCTATATTTGTCTCATCCTTAGAGATCCAGAATGCTCGCCGTGAAAACTTCTAGACGATAGGTGATGATGCATATATCAAAACGGCCAGGCGGGAAAAACGCTAGCTTAATCGACTCAAAATATTCACGACACGCCCCGGGCCCGCTGGGCGAATTTCCATGGCTATGGCGATATCTGTTCCCAATGCATCTTCTTCCACATCCTGAATCTAGAGATCTTTTTTCTTAAACACAGTAGTGTGGCTAAACGTGCGTTGGGCTTGAAGACAGCTCGCTTCTGCCCTATTAACAATCGTATCAAACGTTGATTTATCCGATACAACGCACTTATAAGTATTCACCCGTATTCCGAAGCATGGAGCAGTGCCCTGATCGCCATAATTCAAAATGGAATTATGACGTCATTCAAAAATTGAGTCGCACCATCGTCTGAAAGTCCTCGACAAGTCATTTGACTCATTTCCAATGCGGAGGAATCAAATTTCACTCGAAGTGTAACCTTAGGATTCCCTGGTCCATATTTCGATTGGTCGACGGATGCATCCAGGGAGCACATGCCACTATTTTCATCGTATTTCACAGATAATTGCAGTTTCTCACTGGTGCAGAGATATTGAGGCACCTTGACGGGTCCACCACATCTTTCTAGAGCGATTTTGCAACTTGAATCCTCCAGACGTCCGATACACGATTCTTTTGCCTTTTGGCAAAGTTTCTGATCGCATTCCCTCTGCTCGTTGTCATTACAGGGCCTCTGGCAGAATGTACCACGAGTATGACCTCTAATAGCATAGGTCTTCAATTCGTAACCAGACGCACACCATGGGCCCCCGAGGTCATACCAGGATCGGCACGTCTCTCCCTCGAAGCAAGTGATTTTGGTTCCCCTTTTTGATAGGCTCGCGGTAGCAACAGCTGTCGCTACTGTAATGAAATAGAATATTATATCTAGTAAAGTTCGGCCTTACATGTTGTAAACTTTGAATATCAACTCTGAATTTCTTCAATATATAAAGTATAGTGGTATTTCCGAGGGTCGTGAAAATCGAAAAACGTAGACGCGCAATATCAATGTTTGGTAAAATTATCACTTTGCCCGACTAGGTCGAACGACCATTTATATACTCAACAGTTCGTTGTGCAGCTAAGCAACATTCCCGGAATTCTGGACTCGTCCAAGATTGGTTGCACTATTGAAATAACTGGTATTTATGGAACCACTCTACTCATTCGGAATTAGCTATTTTCGGGTTAGCATTAGGTTTCTGCCACCTTATCATTATTATTGGTGACACTTGTGGCTTTACATGCAGTAAGTCGACTTAAGCTGCTCGCATTTCCGACACCTAGCTGGAAGTGGACTTGAAAAAGGGGCATTATGTGACTGTTTTTTTCCCCCCCGATTATGCGTCCTAGTATCTTCTTACTCCTAGCCAATGAATGTATGTGTGCATATTACACGTCTTTTCGTCCTGCATTCCCCAATACATATTTGTCCTAAAAAGTCCCCGTAATACGTAAGTGAAGCTTAATAATTTATCAAGTAGTGTGCTGATCTTTTTCTGAGGTACTGCGGCTATAAATCTCACTATTTTATTTTCTGGCTGGGCGTGAGAGTTCAGCTAAGCCACCATCTGAAAAATTCTCCTGGGCCTTGGCTTCCGTTAGTTACCTGCTTCAAAGAGTTCCCTCAAAGATATGATTATTTTCAACCCTTTTTTTAAATATATATATATATATATATATAAAATCCATATATCGCGTTAATATTAACGACACCGAAGTTAGTCATCTTAGAAATAAATTTTAGTTATATAGTATCTATAGCTAAGATATGGTTTCCCGTCTTCAAAGATACCGAGGGCAAACTTGCAAATCCAGTACGTATATTATAAACGTACGATGTATTTTGACACAACACTTCAAAGGGCGCAAATTGGACGGATACTATATCCGAACGCAGAAAATAAATATCCCATTTTTCTTTTGCGACGTATAATGTTATCACTGCAGTTCACCTTTTGAATCCAGTCGTACGTCCGACTTCCGATATTAACTAGAACATCATTATTTTCTTCCCCCAGACTCTATACCGCCTGTCCATCAAGAGAGCGCCTTCCTTGACATGGATCTAACCAGGGAGCTCAGATAGTTGGCAACTCAGAAATGGTCTCTAGGGCTTCCTGGCGCAACTCTCAACCTGGGTGGAGTTGCAGATATTGGCTGCTTTGCACGAGAGCCCGAATGGATAACAGCAGCCAACTTATAGGAGCTGAACCTTTTGAACGAGAAACAGGTCATTCAGTCAGTTGAAGCAGCTATCCGTGTATCTCAGACCTCGTACGGTTTGCATGGCGTCGCCGCAACTGGTCAAATCATCTGGGAGCCCTAGGCCCGTAGGCAATCGCCTACCTCCTTCCCTTTTGGGGTTAGCTCGACGCACTTTAGATAGATAGGTAGCTGGAGCTTGACTCCTAGAGAATTCAAGCTCTTCATCTCCTTCCATCTGCAGTTCGTAGGCTGTCAAATCATTACAGGAATGAGTACGACTCGTACGCAACCAGATCCTGCAGCTCGCATCCCGTGGAGAGATGCGAGATATCGTCTTTTTGCAAATATCGGAGAAACACAGAAGGATGTACAACAAGAACGAATTGCTGATAAGCTTAAGGGCTTTCTTCGAAAGGCTCAGCAGAGCCCGAATCTTTTGAAAGAGCCAGCAGGACGGGATCTACTTCTTGAGTACATTGGGCTTCATATGAATGAGAAAGCGGGAACGGATGCAGAGCGGACTCAATTTGCAACAATGTCCATCGATTCCATTCTACTAATTGAGGCTATCGGCAATATTCGCCGGAATCTGAGCCTTGACCTGGCTTTAGCTAGCCTTGCTGGCGCAAACACTGTAGGTGATTTGAGCCGAGTTATTCTGGAGCGTCTGTACGAGAAACTAACCACAGATGGAAAATAATGAGATTTAGACTTTAAATCTACCTGTTAACAAAAGGAATTTATTTTTTAATTATACTCGACAAAGTATTTAGTGAAAAACTGTGGGCGTTTGCTGTTCCGTTACTATTTCAAGATGCAAATCTGTATACAAAGAGAGGAGTTCAATGGACTCCAAGCTGAGTTCAGGATGAGCAACCCAGAATCCTTTATCGTCATGAGGTCCTCTATGGTAAATACTGCACAGCGGACGTGTTGTTGATCCCTGATTTCGAGTCACTTAGCTTGGGTGGAAGGGTCCGTGATCTAGGCGTCGGGCCTCTAGTTTTCTGCAGTGCCCGTGTGCTGGCGATATTCTTCTTATATTGGAGGAGGTCCTGCATTACCTCCTTGACGTCTAAATTTTTTATATCGGGGTTGACGACAGTGCCAGTAGCACGGAATCCCTTGAAGCGTTTGTTCGCCCAGCCAGGCTCGTGTTTAGTAGCGAAGGCGATATACCAGTCATGGAACATGTCATCCAGGGTGGTTCCCATGCCACGGAGCTTGGAGAAGATTCTTTCTCCCTTGGCGTAGACTGTACTGGGATTCATAGACGTGTTAATGTTGACTAGCTCCATGAATTCCTGGCATAGTTCAAGCCGCTGTACCGATTTGGCAACGCCGAATCGTTCATTTAACTCTAGCCATATGTCAGCCACTATAGGCTGGTCTTTCAAACAGATATATTCTATAACTCCCTGGTCTAGTAACACCATAAACCAGGTCCGTATAGTCTTCTGGGCTGTATCCCATTTCCAGAACTCCTCCCCTGGAGGTGTTCGCTGGTGCAGTATATCAGCATCTCTAAAACCGATGTTGCTAACAGCGAGTTCGAACTGCTGGCTCCACGTACGGAAGTTATTCCCGTTTGATTGTAGCACAGGTATTTTGAGACGCTCGAACGTGTTATCAATCTGTTTTCGTAATAGGTCGGCTTCGAAATATAAGCTCAACGAAGGATTCGGTGTGGGACTAGGAGTCAGCTGCGGAGTAGCAGCAGCGTTGATGACCTTCATTATAAAATGATCCTTGCCTGATCCTTCATCGCAGGTAAATCTCCCATTCTAATCCTGATAGATAGGGTTGCACATGAGTCAATTCAAACTTGTCAGGCTGGCGAACTCCTGCCGCCGGCCAGGTGGTTGGTGTAGGGGTCTCCATGGTATTCGGAGACTCCGTGGTGATACTTTCTGGTTGTTCAGAGGCCTGTCTGGTCTCCTCCTGCAACTGATGCTCAGGTGAATCCCGATTCTCCTCGACTTCTCGCGTAGGGTAGAATACACCTTCAGAGACAGGATCTCGTTGTGTGGTCTCCGGGGTAGCTGGAAAGTTCCCTGGAGCTGCTAGTCCGCTCCTCGTTGTGGGGTGGCATTTGATATTGTAGGTGACCTGCAGAGGCTTCTAATAGAGCTATACAGTCCCTGGTTTCGGCATATTAGATCTCCACGGCGTCATGGGCAAAATCGTCCTGGACCGAATGGCCGTGATCCGGACGGGTAAAAATAGGGGATAAAACGTCCCCTTCGCGATTAACACCAATATAGGTCGAAAATCGGAATAGCAGTATGATTCTATAGGCAATTCGGACCTGTAGAATTCGATAAAATAGTGAAATCAATGATACGACAGGTAATTCAGCGTCTAGCCAAGGGTCAAGCAGAGGGCGACATAACCTGAAGGAAGCGGTTAAAGGCTTGATTCTCCTAGGTAGGGTGCCTATAAGCTATCTAGGGTTACGTGATCCCTGGCCAGGGGGACCTAATATGGGTATCCGGCCAGGGGGTCCAGTACAAGCTACCTAATTACTTATGTACTGGTATAGAACGACACGCCCCGGGCCCGAAGAACTATGTTGGAACCGCAAATCAGCCTCTATGCACTTGTGAATGGAGAGAAACTCCACTGTTTCGAAATATATTTACAACGTCTACAGAGTACAATCCCATCTTGAACCTAGCCAGTTGAAATTAGATGTGGTTGGCGGCTAGCACCGGGCGGTCAGTAAGGCGGTGGGGCTAACGGAGCAGCAGAATCAGCCTGCTGTCCAGCCGAGACCTGCCGCCACCTGGCTGACAGATGTGTGTGAATTCTTCTTCTACTGCTACTGCTGCTGCTGCTATACTTGCTTCGTTGTCGCAGACAGGGAATCTATGCTTCTCGACTATTTTACAACTTAGATATCATTTTGCAGAGGAATCCGGGCTGCCTACTTCTTCTAGGGCGACAACAGTATAAAAATAGGGATGGCGCGAATCGAAGACGACAAAGATATCGATCTTGGGCAGGTACGATCTACATTACTGCGTTGGCTTAGGGACCCATTGTGCACCGGTCTATAGCAGACATCATACACACATGTAGCTAACTGCTTCCAAGGCCTTTAGAGAACTGGCAGAGTAAGTCTGTGTCTATAAATGCCTATATATGCAACACCTAATATATACACTATAGTGGCGAGGCCCGCGCTGCAGCGCTAGAACAACATCTTACAAATCTCGAATCCCGAATTGAAGAGCTTTTAGCAAGCGTTGAGCAAAGTGGCAAAGCGACAAGCAAGCCACAAGGACAGTCTGGCGAGGAACCCAGGGAAAACAATATTGAGGGCTGCCAAGATCATGGCAATCAGCCTCAATAGTGGCCACAAAGTGTCTTTAGTTTCCAAAAATGTGCTCGAAATTAAAGGACCCGTTGGCACCTCTCTCCACAACGCCGACCTCAGTTATTATTCCATCAATCAGGGCAGATGGCGTGACGTCAAATGCAGGATTCCACACATCAATACCAGGCGCAGCAATACGGACTGTTGCAATCGACCCATTCTCGTCGCATCCTTCTTGCGCGCCTTTAATCCGAGTTACCTCCGCAGCAGGACGCTCCTCGATAATGATGTCCTGACCGGATTTCGTTTGCAGGTCAATTGTGGTACGGGGTGCTGCGACTAGGAATTTCACGCCATGGTACTTAGCAAGGACTGCGAGACCATATGTACCGACTTTGTTGGCAGTGTCACCATTGGCCGCTACTCTATCTGCCCCAACTATAATTGCCGACACCTTTCTCTCTTTACTGGAGAGTAAGGCCGCTGCCATTGAGTCTGTTATGAGCGTGGACGGAATGTTATCATGGACTAACTCAAACGCTGTCAGGCGCGATCCTTGGTTATATGGTCTGGTTTCGGTACAGTAGGCACGTTTGAGGACTTTGCTAGAATGGAGCGCGCGGATCACGCCCAGTGCAGTCCCATATCCAGAAGTTGCCAGCGAGCTAAGAGATCTTGTTAGGCGCAAACAGAATCTGCATGTCAAAAAAATAGAGCGCTTACCCAGTGTTGCAGTGTGTTAGAACATTTATCTCCTGCTGTCCCGTTCTAGCCGTATTTTGGATAAGCCAATCTGCACCGTACTTTCCGATGTTCTGGTTATCAGCGAGATCATCTTTCAGCATCTGTGCTGCTGCTTCGATAAAGGCTGAAGCGACAGATTTTCCAGTAGATTCACTTTCCCTGGCCTGTGTCGATACATGAGCCTCAAGCTTGCGAGTTGCATCACTCAGGTTAACAGCTGTCGGCCTGCTCGTTGTAAGGTAGTGTAACTTCTCGCGAATAAGAAGTTGTACTTCTTCAGCGTTTGCCGATAGCTTGCCATCTTTAATGAGCGTTTCGAGCTCTACTGCAAGAGAGAGGGCTGCTACTATAGCGATGGCTGGCGCGCCCCGCACCTTCATCTCCTTGATCGCATGCCACCCTTCTTCAGCTGATCGAATCTCTATATATTCCACGACATGCGGTAACTGTAGCTGGTCTAAGATTGACAGCTGCGTTCCACTGTACTTGATCGCCTCGAGGGTCATTCTTCAAATCGTCGATAAGGTACAGTGTGAGACTTTTTCTTCGAAATCGTGCCCTGATAATGAGGATCTATTCGCCTGAAGGTATAGGAAATGGAAGGAGCCAAAGATACTTATAGTCTCAACGCGATACAGAGGGATATTTCATCGCATTCTGTCTTGGAGGCTGCGGGGAACTGGAGGGGTTTCAATATTTTCCAAAGGCGGTGAGCGTTAAAATTCACATATGCGGTAACTCGTCTATGTTAGGAATAGTTAACTATTTACCGGAATACTTAGTCATCCGGAACCGTTCATTAATATTATTGGGTTACGCGAATGTACGTTGTATGCGTCGGCTTGGCACGTCTCACGTGCCCGAGGCCGCTCCCGCCTACATGACAAGCAGGTCTCAAAGGTCCAAGTGCTGACGGCGATCTAACGACACGCGCTTAAGGTCATATCAGGCGGCTTCCGGCTCGTGAGCGAAGATGCCTACAACGCGGAATTGCTCCTCCCAATGTTACCATCGACGAGTCCGTGACCGCAGCCTTGGCGAACCACGAGATCCGGGTGCTCGGAATGCCGAGCCACTGCCGAATCTACACCGACAGCTCCGGCATTGAGGGGCATATTGGCGCAGGAGCGCGCAGCAGTCCGAAATCCCGTCCGCAGAGCTCACTGGCATCGTGCTAGCACTCCACCTCGCAGGGAGGCATATTGGTTTGTTTGTACTTCTTCCACATTTCCAGACACGAGCCCAGCGTAGGGCCCTACGGGGACCCTGGAGCTCGCCCCGAAAGGCACGGACGACACCCACCAGGGCGGAATGTCTGCAATCTCCGCGGGACGCCAAGGAGACGGAGGCGCCTACCCTGGCAGCGCCGAATACGGGCGGCCCCGGAACCCTACAATCAACCCACGGCAGACCGGGCACCTGCCATCTAACTATGCGGTTCGAAAAGAAAGGTCTATGGTGGAGGGGATGCAGGCTGGCGGCTAGCAGGGCGATCTAGCCAGGAGGGAATATAGGGGGATTACCACAAGGAGGCAGTCGTGGCACCCGCAAACATGTTTGATTATACTCCGTATATATTCTTGTATAAGGGTCTAGTGGACGGCAGGCGTGGCACCCGCGGCATGTTTGATATATGTATTTTGTATGCGGCAATACAGCGGAGCGGCTTCGCCACTCTGCAGCCTGCAGTCAGGGGGTGCAGGGGATCAATGTGGTAAAATGGACCTAGAATAGCGTAGTTAGAACCCCCGGCGTGGACTCTACCCTGAGTCTTTCGAATCGAAATCCTCCCACAACAATAGGTAGGTGATAAAACCTTCCCCATTGCCTGATTATTCCGGTAGTAGAATCTATCTAACTATTACTATACCCTTGAACCCTAGGTAAAGACGAACCTCCTAGCAAACTTACTGCCTAGGCGTCTTATCTTCACCTGCCTGACCACCCGCCGCTAGCCGCTGACTACGTCTAACTAAACGAACCCTAACCTAACGACCTAACTTCTAAGTACTTACGATTACGTGAACACGAGCGCAGACCCCAGGCTCTACGCTACAAAGGAAAGAACAGAGGGGACGACAGGGGAGGTGTAATATATATTACATTTGGGTAGGCAGTTAGCAGGGACGGTAGATAGGGAGAGGGCACGGGAGGGCCCGTAGTCAGGAAGGGGTGTGTTCGAACACAGATAACCCCCTAGAGAGCTAGGATGTTTAATTCGTAGCTATATTCGGTTCCCCAAACTCTCCAGGTACTGTCTCTCTTCGTCTGTTAGATAAAACCCCTCGGGCGCAATTACTTGTCCTCTGCGAATAATCAATTGCACTTCCGGCATTTCTGTTGCAGAGCTACTGCCGCCTAAAGAGGGCTCGTATTTGCTCTCCGTCTTCTCAATATCAGCCAGCTTCGGTCTAGATAAGTCCTCTGGCGTCCACCAAAAGGACGGAAAGCGTCGTTGGATATTGTTCACGATTAACGCCACGCCCAACATTAATGCACAGCCCAGCATCATAATGGGAACAAGCAGCCATCCAAGTGCCAACGCGTCCTCGTCGACAGCTGCCAGGAGAGCGGTCGAGCCCGCAGGTGGATGAACTGTCTTGGTCAAAAGCATAACAACGGTAGTGACGGCACAGGCTAAGGCTCCAGCAATCCAGCGCAGATTCTCCGCGTCCGAGTTCAAGGCAAATAGCTTTGCGATGCCGACTCCAATGACTGCGGCGATCAGTTGACCGAGAATAGCGCTTCGCGGCTGCGCCAGTGGTGACTCGATAGCACAGAATTGCAGTACCGCTGCAGCACCCTGGAGACCGGGTGGATCAGTATAAAATCTCTCTACTTAGGGAAACAGGTGACTTACGAAACTAGCGATGATAATCGGCGCTCCATGGTCTTGGAACAGCTTCACATGGCGTGATACGCCCTCGATGGCGAGAATTCCGCAGAAAATCCCGATGCAGGACCAGAAGCCAAGTAAGATATTCCCCAACCCGCGTGGAGGAGTCTTCCGGTACCCGAACCACCACGACACGGAATAAGGGAGGTACTTCCACGGCGGAGGTGGAAGGAAGGGGTTCAGGTACCGGTCAATATCAAGATCCCAACCGAGCGCATCGGAAAGGCGCATGATCACCGACTATTAGTCGTCAAAGAGAGGCGCGAAGCGGTGGTGACTTGGGGGAGATCAGCACCCCCTTTTTTTATAGGGAAGCAGATGACAGGTAGTAGCCACCGGACTGACTGGTCGATGCAGACAACCAGGATGTTCATTCAATGTATCAATGGAAGCAACGGTATTAGTTATCGCTAGTGATTAATAACCAACCCTGAACAGGGCGATGTATTCCATATAAAAGAGTCAGGTACCCGAAATACACGACCCAGAAGTCTTTTGCTTGCGGGGAAAGGCCTCGCCCATCCTTCGGGATTCCAGGAGAACGGCATCTGGGACCGCATTTTCCACAACCCTGCCCTCATTCAGGATTGTTCCCCCTCACGAAACAGCCATGACATCTCCGCGGACATTCCCAGTTTATACTGGTTGCCGATCCTCGTCCGCCAAAGGAAAAGCAGGAGAAAAAAAACCGAGGCCGTAAAGATGGCGAATGAGATCATGACGGCATAACTGTCCACTCAATGCGTTTGCTGTTTGGTAACAGAAATTCCCAATTCAGTTTAGATCTCGGCCCGGCAAAAGGCCGGGAGCGTCCGTGTGAATTTTTTTTTTTTTTCCGCTTCAGCGGTGAGGGGAAATGCACGGTTAGATTATAGTCATGATAAAGTAAGAGCATAGAGAAAACCCCGCATGAGTTTACAGAGAGAAGAAGAAGAAAGGATATAAACAGTCAGACTAACAAGGGAGATCGAGAATAGCGGGATTGATAATCGGGGAGATCTAACTAATCGATTTTACCTAGTTAAGGTTAGTTAAAAACTATGCTGCTCGCTTATGTAATAACACTATCTAACTATAACTCTCCGACGATACTGCCCGAACTACACCTGACCGCCTTACGAAAAAGACGGGCGAGACCCCGGCTGCACATACGATACAAACTATTATTGCGAGAACCCGAAGAATAAAGAAACCACAAGGTATGTTTCGTGGCCCTAGGCCTCTAGAGTAGTCTCCTGCCTACTAAGCTGCTTAATCAGCTCAGTAGTTAACGTATTTCCCTATCGACCCGATCACCCGCTCAACCCGATCAGTGCTGTATCACATACAAAAGAGTCTCTTTTTAGACCTGAATATCTCAACAACCAACTATCTAGAGATTATAAGAAAGAATATATATAAAATATATACTATTTAGAATGTGTATGCTTAATTTTATTTATTTAGATATAAGTCTTCCGGAGATATTTCAAAGGTAATATGTGTATTAAAATTACAATGGTAATTTATATTACCTAAGTAATTAATAATTTTTAGAATTCGCAACTTTACTATATATAAATATACTATTATAGAAAGCTATATCTCAAATCTTATATGCATTAGCCATGTGGTTGTTGAGATATTTAGGCATAGAGAATAGGTATTTTGTATGCAATACAGCTCTGATCGGGTCGAGCGGGTGATCGGGTCGATAGGGAAATACGTTAACTAGTTAACTAGATAGCTTGCTCGAGCATTTCCTAGACTCGATCCTCAATCAAGCACGTTCGTTCGATCTAGCTGCTACGAGAGTATGCTATTTGCTCTGACGTCCCCATACGAGCGGCTTGGCGAACCGGTGGAGGGATCCAAATTCGTGCCTCGCGGGCAGCGTTTAACTTCTCCTTGCGTACTAGGCAGTCCCTCGAGTGGGCATAGTACCGAATCCGCTCCGGGTGCTGCTTGGCATCCCGTCCCTGGAGAACACCCAGAGTTCCCTCGAGCACTCATCCACAGACCTTGAGATCCCTTTCCCGGGCACCCTCCTACAGTGGCCGGCGGGCCCAATCACGGGGCGGCCTCGGAGGACGCGGCGCCAAGACCCCGAATCTACGCACCTCAGTCAGAGCAGGAACCTTCATCGATCCCCGTACCCAAATTATCTACGGGTCGTCAAGGCGGAAGTACACTAGGCACGTCTTCTCGCAGCAAATAGTCAAATCGGACCTTACCTTCTCCCTGCCACGCCTACCCAGCAACCCTAGCCCAGGTAAGGTAAGCAAAAGAGGCACCAGCCAGCCAGAGACAGCGAGCCCGAGGACGAGCTCTCCCAGAGGAAAGTAACTACCACTAATTGAGACACATGCACAGCGGAAGATCAGAACGATAAGGACGAAGAGGATAACGGCCACAGTTTCTCCCGAAGAAGAACTATGAAAAAGCCCACATAGATCCGAATCCTGCAGGCCAACTGTTGGAAATCACGGGAGCAAGTCTCCATGCACCTATTTAGCGAAGAGGAACTCCACGATTTCGAGATTATAGCGGTCTAGGAGCCTAGCATCAACTGCTACGGGAAGCAGATTACAATCTGTATTCAGGCACTTTAAGGTCGGTTCCATGTGTGTCCGGGTAGCATATATTGCTCAAAGTTATTGACCGCTCAACCAATTCTGCTAGATGAACTGGCATCTCCGCCTCCAGTGGCTTCTGGGCCACGTAGGCATCAAAAGCAACAAGCTCGCGGATCAAGCTGCCAAGGAAGCCGCCATCCTCGCCCTGTCCCAGGGCAGACCATGCCGATACGCTAGTCCGCCATGCAGGTCCCCATTGCCCGGCTCACCCGGGCCGCCAGGGAGACCTATTACACGCTGGCTGTAGCTCCGAGCCTTTGCATACCAGGATTGGTGTGATGATTGGTGTACCAACGTTTACAGTGCCCACCTCCGCAGGATCCTCTCCGCTCCAAGCAAACAAGTATCAGAGCTCCACACCGGGCTCTGCCTCGCGTCAAGCTCCGCCATCATCCAGATGCAGATTGGTAAGGTCGGACTAGTCAGCTACCTTAGCATCTTTGGGGCCATGGACTCGGTTCGGTATCTTCGATACCGGCATGCAGACTGTTAACTATGTGCTTACTTCCTGCCCTACCCATAGTGATCAGTGCAACGAAATCCTCTGGGGGGATCCTCCAAGGAGACTGATTACCGACGGATCCTGAGCCGCGCGGTTCCTCCTCCATATACGCGTACTGCAACAGTTCCGCTGCCCTGCCGCGACCGGCCGCCACTCCGCCGAATAGGCTGACAGATGCGTAAATAAATTCTACTACTACCACCACTTACTACTACTAACTACTACTACCACTACTACCGTCATGTGCTATTACAAGGCCAAGGAAATGGCACAGCAGTAGCCCTGTTCGTCATACATGAAAGCCCTTGCAGAATCAACCTTTCTGTGAAGAAATCTCGGCAAACAGAACGCAGTAAGGAGAGTGTCAATCCAATAAAGAGAACTGAAACTGTAATACTATTTTCTAGAAACCTGCTAGCAGCTAGGTAATAGTACAGCTGTCCAGGCGAAGTCCTCTGTCTCTGATGTCCATTGGGAAAACAGTTCTAATCAATGACCAATAAAGGGACAGTGTAACATAGGAAGAGACAGGGAGGACTGGCTTTGTTTGGATAGACAAACTCCTAACTGTTCTAGGAAACTTTACTACACTTTCCTTAATGTCTTGGCTTAGAAGAGAATGAAATAAAGATTCTTAGAACTAAAGCATTTCCCGTCAAGCTCTGCATTATGTAGATAGGGCCTGGATGGAAGTTCTTGGCATAGAGACCACCTTTGAATGCCGCATACCTATTTCCTTGAGGCATGTCTTTGTCAATCCGGATACTTGCATGCTTATCCACCATGGGCAAGTTTCTTCCGCTATCAATATTTATCCCTGAGTTCCGTGCAAGAAGCTGATACCCTTTTTATCATTCTCAGAAATTAGATGTGCACTGTTTAGTTATCTCAGTGAAGGTGGACTCAACTAGATTGCTTTTTGAACCATATTTTCACAGAACACTATCAACACCATCTACTCCTAGCAATGGCTACTAGTCTGCGACGCAGTAAGACCATGCCAGCTGATGGCCAAACGGCGAAATTTCTCTATACAATCATAAAACAGCTGGATCTGAAATCAGTAAGTTCAACAGCCTTTCCTCTCTCCTGCGCCCGTGGTCTCGGTCTGGACCTAGAATCGAGCTCGAGGGTACTTGAATCTGAGACTGATCATTGAAACACTTCTCCACAGATTGACTGGAATCTGGTAGCATCGCAGCTGGAGATTTCTAATGGGCACGCTGCACGCATGCGTTATTCCCGATTCAAGCAGCACATGGAAGGGGTCCCGACAAATCCGCGAAACCCGAGACCAAAGAAAGCTTCAAGCAAGAAACCCGGAAAAGGAGGCTCCAAGGCAGGCTGTGGGAAAGAAGCTCTGTCACCAATTCGGCCGAAGGAGGAGCACCAGGATGTTGCATTCAATATGTCGACTACACCTAACGTCAAGAATGAGCCAGGACCTGAATCAGCACTTTCCCTCGTTCCACCAGCCATATCCTCCATGGCGCATACAGTATCACCGATGCAGGGTACGATACCAGCGAACATCCAGTACCCTTTTCTGACAGTAGCACCAGCGGATCTGACCTTGCAACATCCTATGCCTACTCATCCTGCGAACTTTCATCCCCAGCCTCATTTCTATCATGGCCAACACCTCTGGAACCCTGTCAAGACAGAGCAGCAGGAAGATGTGTGTATGGGTAATGTCTTCGTCAAGGCGGAACCGGAGGGAAACTGACAGCGGTTCTTCATTCGCCGAAGCATTGGGCAGTTTCCGTATTAGTCTTAGTATTTTCTACTAGAGTATTGCTTATTTATCCCAATAGTAATTCTTGAAAGATCTTATTACTCTCTAGTAGTAGTAGAATTCATTTCTGCATCTGTTAGCCCTATCGGCCGAGTGGCAGTAGGTCGCGGTCGGGCAGTGGGCCGGTTATTGCGTAGGTGGCCAGTTCCCTCGCGGCGATGTGGCCGTGAGAAGCGGCCACGCGCTGGCGGGGGACGGCATCGTCGAACCTGTATAAAATTAGGACCGATCAATAGCGCTCGTCGCGAGGATTAATTGAGTGAAATATGGGCCGATTTGGGCGTGGTGTGGTTGCGGGATTTCAAAAATTCGATTTGCGCGGAGTGGGTTGTTTTTTCTTTCTACTACGGAGTATGACTAAGTAGAAGGGCTTCTGGGATTGCTTATTCATCAGCAATCATGCTTTCGCTGCGTGGCTCCCACACATCCTGGCCCGGGCGAATAATTGCGGACTTTTGGTGGCGTTAGCTGGTTTGGCGAATCAACGTTGGCCCAGAGCCTTACTTAAGCACTTTTTACCGCTGTCTGCCTGCGCCAAGTAAGCATCGATTATCAAGGTGACTCGACTCCCCTCATCAGCACAATTGCTGTCAAGGACCAAGTCCGTTCCAGATATGACGGACCCCTCGAAAAAGCAGAAGGTCGTGATAGTGGGCGCTGGGCCGGTTGGCTCACTCGCTGCTCTCTACGCAGCATCAAGGGGTGACGATGTCGAGATATATGAATTGCGCGGAGGTATGTTGTGTTACGAACTATCTGTCTTGCTACATTGCCCATAGACCTGGACCTATCAGTGCATTTTCTTTTCTTTTCCTGTGCGATCGTGAATGGATATTGCCCGATATCTGGACGATTCACCTTTTCTTTCAATGCTGTCTACTCCTTCCACCAATTGGAAACTTGCGTGGTTGCTTTTGAGCATTGAAAATATACATCACTTTATTGTACTATCGTTCAATTGTGGAGACATTCTTTTCCTCGTGGGATATGTCTTTTTTTTTTCTTGACGATGTCGCCTTATTCATTCCGCATTTTCCGTAGATCTCCGGGACCCATCTACTATTCCTCTCAACTTCACCAAATCGATCAACCTTGCTCTCTCAGAGCGAGGTATCAATTCGATGAAGCAGTCAGGTCAACATTGTTTGATCGATAAGCTGCTCCAGGAGACCATACCGATGTACGGTCGAATGATTCATGGAAAAAGCACTTCCGGGGAGTTATGGGAGGCTGCCCAAGCTTACGATGTTCACGGCAGAGTATGTGTCTTCCTATTTCTCTGATTGATTCTGATGCTTATGTTCCGATAGGCCATTAATGCGGTAGATCGGGGTGCTCTGAACAATGCTCTTCTGGACGAACTGGATCGAACCCCGAATGTCAAAATGTTCTTTAACCACAAACTTACTGGTGCCGACTTCCGCTCAAACAAGGCATGGTTTGAACGGCGGATACCTGGCGGTGCAGACGACAAATCCAAGAGTTCTAATACATCTGATCGAGCACCAGAAGTCGAAGTCTCGTTCGATATGTTAATTGGCGCTGATGGAGCCCATTCTGCAACGAGGTACCACATGATGAAATTTGCTCGTGTGGACTATCAGCAAGAGTACATTGACACACTGTGGTGCGAATTTCGAATTCCTCCAAGGGAAGATGGAGACTTCCGTATTTCCCCGAACCATCTTCATATCTGGCCAGGGAAGGAGTTCATGTTCATTGCTTTGCCGTCTTCAGACAAGTCATTCACGTGTACCTTGTTTGCGCCATCATCTTACTACACTAAACTGGAGAATGCACCGCAGGAAGTTGTTGAATTCTTTGACGAATACTTCCCTGGTGTATGCCCGGACTTGATCACGCCGCATGACCTCCAGGAGCAATTCGCATCCAACCCTCATCTACCCCTGATCAGTATCAAGTGTAAACCTCACCACTACGGCTCCAGCGTGGTTATACTCGGTGATGCTGCACATGCAGTACTCCCGTTCTACGGTCAGGGTCTCAATGCTGGTATGGAAGATGTTCGAGTCTTGTTTGAGATTCTGGACAAACATGGTGTCTACGACTCACCGTTGGATCCGGATGCTCAAAGAGCCTTTAGGGCTAGCGCCTTTCAGGCGTATACTGACCAACGCGCGCCCGATACTCATGCTATTAACGATCTATCAAAGCGCAACTATCTTGAAATGCGCTGGGGCGTCAAATTACCTCTTTACAAATTCCGTAAATCGGTTGAGGAAACCTTGGACTCCTACTTCCCTCGACTTGGCTGGCGGACACAGTACTCCCGTGTTAGCTTCAGCAATGAGAGGTATTCTGAGGTTATCAGGGCCGCGGATCGACAAGGGGATATATTCACAACATGTCTGGGCTCTATCGCCCTTTTGCTGTTTGGTTCTATTGGGTTCATACTCTACAAGTTCCGCACGCAGCTACTCCCTTCGGGGTTCATTCTGCGCCCTTTACAAGCATTGACGGACATTTCTTTTAGGGCGTATAATGCGGCTTTGCGTACGTATTCGTACTCATAATGGTTATCGGAGACTAGGGGCCTTCGTTTGCAGTGCATACTACAGGCATATGATATAACCTTGGCCAAGTCTTAATAATGGCGCGCGCTGTTATGTGATGTTCTCTTCCTGTTATATATCTCTGTACCACAGTACTAAGATAAAAATTTCAGTGATAGAGGAAATTTCAAAGAATGCCGCGAGCAAATCGCTCTTCACCCGCCAGCTCGATCTGGGCTGCTTTTCGACCTGCTTCCCGTAGCTCGTTGATGGTGCGTACGGTGCTGCGTTTATCGGGGCAATTCCACCGGATTAAAAAAAAAAAAAAAAAAAAGGGAGTAAAGTATGATGCTAACTTAGTACTCTCGTAGAATGCCCGAGAGACAAAGACAGCATTTTGCTTAAGATTGTCGAGCTTCAAGTCGTTCGTATTCGGGCATACACTAAGGATGTGCATGATGAGCTAAAGAAGGCTTAGGTATTGACCCTTCAACCCCTCGAGGCGTATTCTAGAACCTCGACCCGATACTTCAGTCTGATTTAGATCTATCCTTGAATGGCTAGAGGACGATCTTGCTGGTAAACCGGATACGCATCTAGATTTAGTCATATATCAAGACAGTGCAAAAGGCCAAACGGGATAACGCAGGCTTATCGGATGTCGCCTTCTCTACTGAGGGTAGCCTACTACATGATGGGTTTCAGTCATACGCAAGCTGGGTCGCTATGGGGTCGTTTCCAGAGTGTTTGTACAACTTTCGTTAAATTTCCTGGTCTGTTCAATCCTATGACTGTAGAAGCTAATTCTATCTCCCGACAACTTCCCTTTCCCAAAGAATGAAATCTCTCTGGGCCTCGTTCCTCTCAACGCCAAGGAAGAATATAGGTCTCGTCTTTCTCGACTTTGGTGCCAGACAGACTTAGAAACCTATTTCCGCGAGCAGTTTCCCCTTCTCGCGGTGTTCATGCTGAGATGCAATAATTAGGGTTCTTGAGCTGGATATGGTCGTGGCCAAGGAACAGGAAGAGGCCACCGAGCATCAGTAGGAACATAGTAAAAATTGGTAGGGAGAAACCTCGTCCGTTGGAATCAACTTCTGACTAGACTGTACTGCAACCGCGGCACAGAGCGCCAACATGATTGGGACGTTGAGATGCGCGACTAGTAAACACGAAGAGCGAGGGGAAGTTGGGAGGTACAAGTCATCATCAGCCTTGCTGTCTGTTGGAGTAGGTTGAAAAGCCTGTCGAAAGGTGGAGCATCAGTAACTTGCTTCCTTGAGTTGAACAAGTTGAACAAGAGAGTCGGGAAGATACGATACTTGCAGAAGAATGTCTCGAAACGTGGGCTCTCCAATACGCGCACTTCCCGAAGATCTGAAGAGAACTCAGATTCAGGACGGATGAACCTAGACCAACATCCGGTCCGAGGCGGACTGCTGAAAGGGTGCTGAAAGACCTGGGCAGTCAGCACGGGTCCTGGGTGCTCTGTGCGGGAGGACGCGGCCCTGAGGTCCACTGAGCCCGTGAACTACGGCCCTAGGACCTATTGTTGTTGTTGTTGTTGTTGTTGTTGTATTCCTTACTCCGATAAATACAGCCCTGAGGCCACGCCGGAGGTTCTAGCTATACTATTCTAGGTCCTTTTACCCTATAATTCCTTGCTGCATCTCATTGCTAGAGTAATACTCTATAACGTAGAGTTACTCCGCATTATACATGAATGAAAAATTTGACATGCCCAGCCGTTCCTTCCCCTCCTCCATGGACCTTCTTTTGGAACTGTATAGCTAGATAGCAGTCTCCCACTCTGCCGTGGATTGTATAGGCTCCTAATGAATTCATTCGGAGTCCCCGTAGGGCCCTATAATGGGACGTGTCTGGAAGTGTGGAAGAAGTATGAATAAGCCGATGTGCCCTCGATTTCATCCGCGGGTGTTCCGAAGCCTGAATCCCGCTGCATTCAGGCCGTTCTATCCCTCTGGTGGTGCCATTAAGCTGGACTTATCGTCAAATGAGAGGAATCCTACTAATATGAATTAGCACAGTCAGGCTTCAAACTGTAACATTGCAGATGGGGGCGACGTGTCTTTAAATAGTGTTTAGTATACTATATACCATATAGCATAGTAGAGTATAGGTGTCAGTCAGCAGATGCGTCTGGATCTAGCTTTAAAAGCGATAACGTGTCCAACCATAAAATGGTCATAAAATAATGCTTTAAAAGAGGTTGTGCGTTCCGCCTAGTATGTGGAAAGATGTCAAATGCCATAAATACCATAATTCAACCCAAAGACATTGCAACAGGGCAGCTCAATGGGGTCCTATAGCCTTTGATGGCACCTAGCGAGTAATAGCCGAGGTATTTACTTGACCCTAGTAAGGACCAGATCGGCGGTTTTTTTTTTTTTTTTTTTTTTTTTTTTATCTGATATCTTTTCTTCTTTGTACTGCACCTGTCACCAGCACCTGCCCTGCCTAGTTATACAGGATCTATGTACGACACCTAAGCAGAGAAGCTTGCACCTCTACGTGGTGCCCAGGACAAATAGCCAATATGGTGAAACCAAGCAAGCTTAAGAAGGAGTTGAAGATTCTATCTTATAGTTAGCTAATTTAGCTGGCAGAATCTATATGCGTTAGTAAACAATTAAACTTCCTTTCCGTCCTTGTACAAGCCCAGCTGACCCCCCTGGCCGGCCGGAGGTATTGAGGGCTTGGCGATTTCGCCCTAGTAACACGCGAAATTACGCCGCCAATCCGACTCCCATATATCCCTTATGTATCCTACATCAGGTGATCTTTGGAACAGGGTAGCTCTATGGATCGGGCAGCCTCTGAATAGGCTGGCCTAAACGCAGGAATCAAGTCAGTCTCAATTCGGAAGTCCTTCGAGAAGGGCAGCCTGCAAAATCATGAATGGACCATGTAAGCAGCTTATCATCGGGTAACTAACCAGCCTTTGGTTAGGGCAGCTATAAGTAGGGCAACTTCTGTTAGACACCCCTGGCCGGGTGCACATATTGGGTCCCCCTGACCACTAGTAATCACGTGATCCTAGATAGCTTATAGGCCGCCCAGGCACCCTAGCTGGGTAATTAAGCCTTTCACCGCTTCCTTCAACTTCTACTCTAGCGGAATCCGGCACCCTTGCACTCGCCGCCACACAAAGTGCATTTGCCACGCTAGCACGCCAGGCGTGTTCGCGACGCAGCTTCTCTTTGGAAAGGGTCGAGAGGCGGCCCGCAAACGTAAAACATCTGCCCCGACTGACCAGTCTAAAAGAGCGCTGGCCAGAAAAGGCTACCCCATCCCGTTTGTTCGAGAGAACCTAGTCTGCCCAAAGATATCATTATAATATGAGAAGTGTTGTAGGGTTCCTGTTTCCGTAGAGAATTGATTGTCAGGGGGGATGAGACTGGAAGTCACGACGATTAGCTGACCTGTGGTGCCTTAAGGAAGCGTTGTTCCATCCTATCACGTACTCAACGACTGCCAACTGTATGTGATGACTGGAATTGGGCTTGCTTGAGTATTGGATGTTAGACGTATATGAACCAAGCCAGAACGACTAGATGATTCGTAGGCTCAATGGAGACTTCCAAGGAGTTCCGCCAAGTCAGACACGTAACATTCTTAGCCCCCGAAAGCAGGCAGCATCTTGATGGGCATATATTTCCCGAAGACAACCCGCTGAATCTAGAGGACAGCTTTCTTTCTTCATCTACAACTCTGCGTCTGAGCTTTACCAAATGACCCTTACTGAAAATTTACTGACTAGTCTAGTCCACAAAAGCCACGAGTTTCAGGATGCCAGAGAATGCAAACAGTTTCAGAAAAGGAAATCGGCTGTACGCACTAAGACCACGCAGGCGGTTATTGCGCCATTCCTATAGGCTGAATTGAGCATTAAGAGGCAGGGATGTATTCAGGCCACCCGCTGAGCCTCCTACTCAGGGGTCGGCGCCATGCGTCCAAAACGCTCCCGAATCCCTTCTCAGCAGTTAGCTGATCATCAGGATCATTACAAGGAAGATCGAAATTGCATGTCTCTGTTGCTGAGAAACCATAGAAGGTACGTATTTGATCAAATCGCGGTTGAGTTAAATAGAAGCTGAACATCTGATTGCTTCAGGGACGAGGCTGTCAATGCGGGTTCAGAATGCGTCCGCAAAATCGCAACGGGTTTGAGATTGCCATCGTTTGTGCTCTTACCCTAGAGGCAGATACCGTTGAATCACTACTCGATGAAAGATATGATAAATTCGGCCAGGTTTACGGCAAACAACTGGGAGATCCGAACGCATACATTACAGGAAGGATTGGCCAGCACCATGTTGTGATATGCATTCTGCCGGGAATGGGAAAAGCAAGTGCAGCGAGTGCGGCAGCCAGCCTACGGTTCAGCTACACACGCATTCAGCTGGCACTGGTAGTTGGTATCTGCGGGGGATTCCCGTCTAGAGACGCGGACATTAGGCTGGGAGACATTATTATCAGTGACAGTGTGATTCAATATGATTTGGGCAGGCAATATCCCGATGGATTCCAACGGAAACGTGATGTGAAGGATATATTAGGCCGACCCAGCCAAGAGATCCGGGCTTTACTGAATGGCCTGAAGGGTCACACGACACGTCAAGAATTACAAAATCGGACTTATCACCACCTTCGGACTGTCCAATTGAAATTAGGAAGAAAGTGGAAATATCCAGGGATTGAGCATGATGCACGATCCGAAGACTTGAATTGCCACGGGTACTATCTGCGAGATGCAGAAGTTAAATGTATCTGTTTCGAGTGCAACTCTGGTAGTGACAGCATTAGTGATGATACTTTGGAAGCTGTCAAGCCTTGTATCTATACTGGGACGATCGCTTCTGCGGACACGGTAATGAAATCTGGGGAACACCGCAATCAGATAGCTCAAGAAGAAGGAGTTCTTGGGTTTGAGATGGAAGGTGCCGGAGTGTGGGATAATTTGCCATGTATCATCATTAAGGGTGTGTGTGATTACGCGGACAGCCACAAAAACAAACAGTGGCAAGACTACGCTGCAGCTACTGCCGCTTCTGGCGCCAAAGCTTTCCTCGAGTACTGGGCACCCCGTCGTTCAGAGCCATGTTAGTTTCTCTTACCTACTCAGTTGAAGAATATAGAGAAATGAATTCTGACACGGTTCTAGCGACCTTCATTTCTAGATTTCTATGCTCCAAGATGGTTGATCACTTGCGACATTATTACACTACAGCAGGACGGCTCCATATACAACGAATTTCCGGGGAACTGCTGCCCATGGACCAATGTTACATCAATCTCGCTATTGTAGAACACACAGCCAAAGCAGACAGTGCCCGCCAATCGTCGCCATTCTCATTATTCGAGCGCCTGAAGGTCACGACCGTCGACCAGGATAAGCAAGTATCCTTGCCTCAACTCTTTGAGCCACGGAAGCGATCCGATGGCATGAGTATCACACCAAAACGGATTTTGATTCAGGGACGTGCTGGAGTCGGAAAGACCACTTTGTGCAAAAAGATTGTCAATGATTTTCTCCACCATAAGCTGTGGGATCAGCTGTTTGATCTGCTCCTTTGGATACCCTTGCGAAGACTAAAGGGCACGGCCCACACACATTATACTCTTGTGGATGTGTTTCACCACATATATTTCCCCGAACTGGAGGACGGGAAGGACCGGGCTAGAGATCTGTGGGAGGCCGTGCAGGACCCTATCCAGAAGACTAGAATTCTCTTTGTACTTGATGGACTGGACGAAATATCACAGGAATGGGAGCCAGAAACCCCAATGCGCAATGTACTTGTCCGACTTTTGGATCATCCCCAAGTCATCATTACTTCCCGACCGTATGGGTTAAGCCTAGATCGCTTGGAATCATTCGATCTGGAGCTCGAAACAGTTGGATTCAACAAGGACCAGGTAGAAGCCTATATCACAAACACGGTCAAGCATGATCTCACAAAAGCTCACGGTATCCTCGCTTTTGTCCGGAGACACACACTCGTTCAAGGACTTGTGCGGATACCTATTCAACTGGATGCATTGTGTTACAGCTGGGATCGCAGTTTCATGCCGGGGAGTGAATCAAAGACAATGACCACGCTCTATCAGGCAATCACACTGAAGCTCTGGCGAAAAGATGTTCTACAATTAGAACCAGGGGACCTTAAGTGTCTTACTGAGTATAAAATCCAGCATCTCCCCAATTCCGAAATCACAAAGTTGATGTCAGATGAAAGAGAACTTCTTGAAAGCATTGCTTTCATTGGCCTCTGTAATGATATCGTTGACTTTGGTAATACTGATCGGCATCAGGTATACAACTGTCTGAAACAGCAAAGAAGTAGGCTTCCCTGTGACGCAGACACAACCCTGAAAAGGTCTTCGTTTTTACACACGTCAGACACAGAAGTCATCGAACAGGACCGAAGCTATCATTTCTTACACCTCACTTTCCAGGAGTTTTTTGCGGCTTGCTATTTCGTGAGGCATTGGACGAAAGGTGAACAGCTATTGTGTATAAGGCTCAGACAAAAAAAGCCTGATTTTCTGATGTCACCTCGAGAATTCCTTCAACGAGAAAAATATAATTCACGTTATGATATTCTCTGGCGGTTCACCGCGGGTCTGCTCCAAGTAGGCGAAGGATCTGTTCAAGCTTTCCTCCAGGAACTGGAAGGTGAACCACGCGACTTGTTAGGCCCCGTTCATCAAAGATTACTTATGCATTGCCTGAGTGAGGTGATTCCTGATCAAGAGGGTGTCCTGAATTGTCGAACAAAGATAGAGGAGCATTTATCACAGTGGCTACAGTTCGAATGCGATTACCTCCAGAGCATTTGGCTAGGTCGTGAAAGCGAATGTCCAGATTACCTTCTAGAGGGCTTGTTACACCGACCTCAAGGTGTGAAAAGGAAGGTTCTGGAGGTTTTACGGACACGACAAAACATGTCAGCTAGACTTCTTGAAACATTAGCCCAACTCTTAAAGGATAATGACTTAACTGTCAGATCTGCTGCAGCTGGAGCACTCTGGCGGCAATCAGCTTTGCCAACAGCTATTCTTGAAACATTGGCCCAAGTCTTGAAGGATGATGACTCAGCTGTCAGATCTGAAGCAGCTGAAGCACTCGGATGGCAATCAGTTTTGCCAACAGCTATTCTTGAAACATTAGCCCAACTGTTGAAGGACAATGACTGGAGAGTCAGATCTCAAGCAGCTGCAGCACTCGGATGGCAATTAGCTTTGCCAACAGCTATTCTGGAAACATTAGCCGAACTCTTAAAGGATAATAACTCAATTGTCAGATCTAATACAGCTGAAGCACTCGGACGGCAATTGGATTTACCACCAGCTATCCTTGAAATATTGGCCCAACTCTTAAAGGATGATAACTCAATTGTTAGATCTAATATAGCTGCAGCACTTGGACAGCAATCGGTTCTGCCAGCAAATATCCTAGAAACATTGGCCCAAGTCTTGAAGGATGATGACTCAGCTGTCAGATCTGAAGCAGCTAAAGCACTCGGATGGCAATCAGCTTTGCCAATAGCTATTCTTGAAACATTGGCCCAACTCTTAAAGGACGATGACTGGGATGTCAGATCTCAAGCAGCTGAAGCACTCGGACGGCAATCAGCTTTGCCAACAACTATTCTAGAAATACTAGCCCAACTCTTGAAGGACAATAACTCAGATATCAGATCTCAAGCAGCTGCAACACTCGGACAGCAATCGCCTCTGCCAGCAAATATTCTAGAAACATTGGTCCAACTATTGAAGGATGATAACTGGGATGTCAGATCTCAAGCAGCTGCAGCACTCAGACAGCAATCGGCTCTGCCAGCAAATATCCTAGAAACATTGGTCCAACTCTTGAAGGATGATGACTCAACTGTCAGATCTGATACAGCTAAAGCACTTGGACAGCAATCAGCTTTACCAACAGCTATCCTTGAAACATTGGCCCAACTCTTGAAGGATCATGACTTAGCTGTCAGATCTGCTGCAGCTGAAGCACTCGGACAGCAATTAGCTTTGCCAACAGCTATTCTCGAAACATTAGTCCAGCTCTTGAAGGATGATAACCGGGAGGTCAGATATAAAGCAGCTGAAGCACTTAGACGGCAATTGTCTCTGCCAGCAAATATTCTAGAAATATTGGCCCAATTCTTGAAGGACAATGACTGGAGAGTCAGATCTCAAGCAGCTGCAGCACTCAGACAGCAATCAGTTTTGCCAACAGCTATTCTAAAAATATTAGTCCAACTCTTGAAGGACAATGACTCAGATATCAAATATCAAACAGCTGCAGTACTTGGACAGCAATCGGCTTTGCCAACAGCTATTCTGGAAACATTAGCCCAACTCTTGAAGGATGGTAACTGGAGAGTCAGATCTCAAGCAGCTGCAGTACTCGGACAGCAATCAGTTTTGCCAACAGCTATTCTAGAAACATTGGTCCAACTCTTGAAGGACGATGGTTCACTTGTTAGATCTCAAGCTGTAGCACTCGGACAGCAAGCAGCTTTGCCAACAGCTATTCTGGAAACATCGATCCAACTCTTGAAGGATGATGACTCAGCTGTCAGATCTCAAGCAGCTGCAGCACTCGGACAGCAATCGGCTCTGCCAGCAAATATCCTTGAGACAGTGATGGTGCTTCTCGAACATAACTCTGCAGACGTACGGGCGAAGGCCGAGGGAGTATTAAGGAACCGCCAACAATTCTACTCTAGACTACCCTCGAATCGACCGTGTTTAAAGCCCTTGTATGAAATTTGGCTGAAAAGGGGCTTTCGCGAACAAATCAGTTGCTGTTTCAGAGATAGTGCCCTGTGTATTGACACGCCTGAGGGTTTGTGGAAAGTTCCTCTGAACAAGCGCAACGCAGAACGATTCAGACGTGAATTTCGAACAGCACAAGTTGAATTAAATGTTCCCCCTTATGGCAGTGCTCACGAAAAGAAGGGTGCAAGTATACGAATGCTCCGCAGTTCGATCTCCAGGCTTTCTTCAAGGGCGTTAGCTCGAACATTCTCAAATTTAATGCAGCGTTCATAGAACATTAGCAGAACCTGAGACTTTTTTCATTTCTTGTTTCTCGCGCTTGAGACAATCCCTGGGGCACGTGTCGAGAGAACCTCAATTCCTACGAGACTTAATTTTTGTGATATGTATACTCTAATGTCTACAAGGTCAGGAAAGAAAACCAAATAGATAGCAGCGATCTTTGAGATCAATGAACAATCTCCAAGAAATATTATTGGCTACCGAGAAGCACAGAAGCGCAGGAAATGAGGCCAGGTGTCAAGACAAAGCAACGAAGAATTATAGAAGCTAGGTGGTAAGCCGGTGAACTGCTTCTGCGTGACGCCGAAGATGCATCTCATGTAACAACTGTTTCTCGCAGTAATTACACTGACGATCATTCAGGTGTGTAGTCCGGAAGTGTCGCACCACGGACTTATACGCCGACCATGTTTGCATCCGACGATGGTCCGGTAATTGACGGTTCCCGAAACACTGGAAACACTTTCGAGGCTTGTTCTCCTCTTTGATATGTGTATGAGCGGCCTGAAGCGCGATGTCGCGTTCAGTTGGAAATGGTTGAGGCTCGCAATCTCCACGGGCCGCACGTTTGCAACCGACGTTCCGATCATCATCGGACTCGTCACTCGAGACCGCGCGTTTAGGCCGTCCACGCAATGGACCCCCTTCCCACACGGAACAATATTGAGCGACTGCCTCCGTAGCGACGTTGCGACGCTGCCATTCATCTTCCAGAAAATTCGATGTGGGCCACGTGAAGAGCTTCTCAATAAGATGAATCTGTGCTGCCGACATCTGGTCTTGGGTCCGTAGCACTTCTTTGGTTTCCGGATCGTTAATTGCGGCCCCAGAAAGCTGCCGTTCAATATCAAGTACCGCTTGCTTCCGATCGAATTCACTTCGCATCTGTTTCCGAAGCGCCCTCCCTAGTCGGTGGAACGTGCTGATCACCTCGCGCTCCCGCCGTTCCTGACGTGCCCAATTCTCCGATGTGGGATCACATCGGTAAGCCTCCATTGCATCGTCCCGTCGTTGGACAGCAGCCAAGTACTCGGGATGTTGGCGGAGAGAAGCTCGCTGTTCCGGGCTCAGAAGGCGAGGCCGCCTCTTGTCAATCCATCGACTCATCCGGGTAGTAGTAGTAGTAGTAGTAGTAGTAGAATTCATTTCTGCATCTGTCAGCCCTATCGGCCGAGTGGCAGTAGGTCGCGGTCGGGCAGTGGGCCGGCAGAACCGGCCCACCTCCCACCGCTCCCATCACCGCCCGCTAGCCGTTAGACCTCGCCTAGCCAGCTAACTCTAATCTAACTACCTATCTACCTATCTAACATCTACGCTATCAACTAATATACAGGCAGATCCCGTTACCACGCGTGGAGGCAGGGGTTACATGGTCCAGGGAAGAGTAGTGGAGCTTTTTGACTGGAGGGGATAATGAAAGAGGCAGAGCAGTGTCTGGCGACTGGCGTGCAGGTGAAGGGGGGGTGGGAGGTAGGAGACCCGTGGTCAGTCCTCCGGAGTGGCTTCGCGAGCAAGCAACCCCTAGGGGCTGCGCGCGTATAAGCTCTTCGTGTGGAATAGCCAGTTTGCAGGCGGTCTCTCATAGGCCTGGCGGTCCTAGGAGCGGGCTGATCGAATGATCAGTGGGTGACCTTATAGGTCACGGGAAGGCAGCAGAACTGCCCAAGAATGCGGATATTGAGGATAAACTGCGCGGCACGCTTCAGAAGAGGTGCCTGGCTAAGGATTCTGCGATAGTCAGTCTCCCGCGGGGGGACTGCCCAGAGTGTTTCACGCCGTTCATCTCGATATATCGGGCATTTAGTGAGGATATGGTCCACATCTTGAACCCCTAAGCCACAATGGCACTGATTGGTATCCATGGCGCTAATTGATACTAGATATTCCCCTAGGGCAACCTTTCCTGTCTGAAGCTGGATCGCAGCAGAGCTTGCTGCTCGTCGGAGACCTGCATGAAGCTCTAGAAGCTTCTTGCTAGGGGAGGTGAAAATCTTCCGTAATAGGGATCCGTGGGGGTTTGTGGTCCATTGCTGAATCCATTCAGTTTGATATAGTATCCGGAGCTGCTGTCGGCAGTTGGCAGTAAGGGTCTGAAGGGGTCTGGCTGGCATTGCCTGCCGGCCCACCCGTTGTCGTGATTCTGCTAGGCCTGCAGGGCCTGCACTGTCCTGTCCCTGTTCCTGTCTCTGTCTGTGCCGCTGTGCCAGTTGTCTAGGGTCCCTGGCTTCCAATAGTCGATAGTGATGGCTTGCTAATAGCGCGGCGTCCTTGGCAGCTTGATCAGCTGCTTCGTTCCCTGGGACCCCTGCGTGGCCTGGGAGCCACTGGATTCGGATCTGCCACCTGTCCCTCAGGCTGTCTATCTGACCAATAATCTCCCTCAGTATATGCTGACCCGACGCCGCTGCTGCCATCGGGTCTTGCAAGGTCAAGATAGCTGCCTGGTTGTCGGCGAAGATAGTGGCAGAGCCTCCGGTACCTTCAGGCAGCTGAGCTAATTGCTTTAGTGCGGCATTGATTCCCTCGAGCTCAGCTGCATATACTGTGTGGGTATCTGCGCGGCCTACTAGTAGCCATTGCGTCCCTAGGAAGGGGGAGAACGTGGCGGCTCCTACCCCTCCTTCAAAGAGACTACCATCGGTATAGATTGCCAGTTGTCCCTCTGGCCTGCGATTGTGGGCTTCAATGGCGGCTTCCTTGCTATCATGGATTTGCGTGTCCGGGGGCACCCACCAGGGTGCAGCGGCAAAGGGTAGGATCTGCTCGATCTGGGAGACGGAGTCTAGTTGCCCTAGCCTTTGGGTAATAGCATGCTCAAGCCGTTGGAGAGGAGTTGCACGTGCATCTAGCGCAGGGGCTGCTTCAATGCTTCGTAGTCGGTGTAGTGTGTCTCTGAATGGCGATGCCATAAGGCGGAGGCAGGCGCTCTCCGCAGCCCGGGCCAGGGTGATTGCTGGCGGAGGCACGTGCAAGCAGACCTCTAGTGCGGCGCGGCTTGTGGTGCGAAAGGCCCCTGCTATTCGGTATAGGATTTGATATTGGATCTTCTCTAGGGTTCGGCGGGCTTTATTTTCGGCCCCTTTAAACCCTCGGCCGCCCCGAATATACCAAACGGAACAAGCGTAGGTCAGCTGGGGTAGGAGAACTGCGGTATACATGCGGCGGAGTTGAAGGGTATTTACCCCCCAGGTAGAACCGGCAATAGAGGCAAGAGCTGCTTGCAGCTTCGCTGCTTTGGTATTCATATCAGAGACCTGCTCGGAACCATCCAGGTGCTCGTCTAGGCAAACCCCTAGGTATTTCACGGTTGTCTTTGGCTTGATTCGAACGCCTCTGATCTGCACGGCAGCCCCGATGGGCCCCGTTGGACGGGTGAACTTCGGATGCTTCGGGGTAAAGTGAATCAGCTTATATTTGCCGGGGGAGAACCGGGCAGCGTGGGTCTGTTCCCATCTCTCTGCCAGTTGATGTACCTGCGCGAGGATGCGGCAGTTCCGGACCGCGGAGCCGCTCCAAGTCAGGAAGCAAAGGTCGTCAATATAGCCTGTGACCATTACTGTGATAGGGAACTGCCTTTGAATATCATCAATCAGATCAGCGTTGAAGAAGAGGTAGAGAATCGGGGACAGTGGAGACCCCTGGGGGATACCAGTCGGTAGATTAAACTCTCCCATGGCACCTTCTAGTAGTATGATAATCGTCTTGCGGTCCTTCAAGAAGCTAGCGATCCAGTCCACTATCTCTATGGGAATTCGTCGCTTGCGGAGGTTGTGTAGTACTCGCTCGTGGTTGACGTTGTCAAACGCCCCGTCCCCGTCTAGGGTAAGCAAGGAGGCGATTGGTTTCCTTGATCTCCAGGCTGCGTGGACCCTTTCAAACAGGAGGTGTAGTGCATGCTCACAGGAGCGCTTCCTGCGACCCCCTATATGGTTCTGCGGGAGAAGCTTGTACTTCTCCACTAGGTAGCTGATCCGAGTAGCGATAATAGCTTCTAGGGCTTTCCCTAGGGTACTCAGCAATGCTATGGGACGGTATGCTTTGGGGATAGTGTAGTTAGGTTTCCCTGCCTTTCTCAGGATAACGGTGTTAGACCTGCGGAAGTGTTGCGGGCAGTACCCGTGGCGGAGGCATTCATTGAAGAGGTGGGTTAAGAAGGGGCCCAGTATAGGTAGAGTCTTCTTCCATACTAGATTTGGGATCCCGTCTGGGCCAGGGGCTTTCATCGGGGCAGCATTCTTGATCGTTCTAGTTACTTCATGGATTGTGATTGGAGGGGTCTGCAGCGGCCGGGGATAGCGATAGTTTTCAGTGTCTTGAAGGTCAGCCGGCGGGGGTTCTGGATGCAGGACCTTTCGAAGGATTTGAGCCTTCTCCTCGGGGGTCTCATATCTGCGTCCTTCATGGTGCAGAGTAGGTGTAAATGTTGCCCTTGGGGTTCCTCGCTGCCGCGTCCAGCGGGCCAGCTTCCAGAATCCCTCTAATGTTTGTGTTCCCTCCTCTACGCGATCCCGGTGCAAATTCCTTGCTATTTTGGCGCTTTCGCGACCCAGGCGGTGCCGGGCCTGTCTGAATTGCTCCCAGTCTTCATCGGATCCTGTCTGACGAGCCCGTCGTCGAGCTCGTTGGGCCTGTTTCTTTAGTTGTCCCATTTCCGGCGTGTATCCTGGTTTGGAGTAGCTCGTGATTCTGACCTCTGGCGTGGCTTTGGCGGCGGCACTGTTAACTAGGGTTATCAGGTATTCGACGGCGTCGTCGAGCTCCCCTGTGTCAGCATAGGGTGTCTGATCTAGGGTCCAGGCGTCCTCCTGGAGTTCCTTGAGAAAGGTATCCCAGTTAGTGGCGGCCCACTTCTTCCTCCGGACCTCTTGGGCCCGTGTTACTGACAGGTCAAGCTCTGTCAGTATAGGGACATGGTCTGCTGCGTGGAGCCACTGGGGCTGATCCTCGCAGCGGACGAGATGCTCAGTTATCAACTGGCTTCCCCAGACAAGATCGATTGTAGTCTGCAGAATCTGCCCGTTTTCTCCCTGTTTTTCATATGTGACTGTACCCTGCGGGACTAGCTGTGTTAACCCGTAGTCAGCTCCCAGGCTGACGAGCTCGTCTGCTTCTTGGTGGATGTGGGCGTACCCTGGCCGGGACCAGAGTGGGTGATGCAGATTGAAGTCTCCGAGAACGATGTGTTCCTCCTCTCTAGCCTCCTCGAGCACCTGACGCAGCGCGCCTAGGGTGCCCTGGCTGCCATGGCTGCCAGTTGGTTCGATCCCCGAGCCTGGGCTGGGGTTGTATATATTGTGAACATGGATCCGTCCTAGGGACGTCTTCAAAGTGAGCGTGCTGAGGTCCTTGGTGTGGTGTTTGATTGACCAGCTCCTAGGGTCGATTTTCTTTGACACGAACAGGCATACCCTAGGGGCGTCCCCGTCCGCTGGTGTTGGCTTCAGTAATACATGGAACTTCCCCTCCAGTGCCTGCGAATAGGTAGTTATCTCATCCTCATAGCGATTAATGCTGGGCTCCTGGATTGCTAATATTTCATATTCGTGCAGCTCCTTCTCACCAAAAAGATGCATGGTGACCTGCTCCCGTGATTTCCAGCAGTTGGCCTGCAGGATTCGGACTCGCTGATTGTGTTCCTTCATGTGATAACGTCGTTTTCATCGGTGACCTCGCCTTCGTCTTCGGGGTCGCTCTGGGAGGCCTGGGAGGACTGAATGGGCTTAAAGGAGCTCTCCATGTCCGCGCTGATCTCGTCCTCTGACTCGTCATCGACCCGCGCGGATTGCTTCTTTTTCAAGCTGCCTACCCCGGCCAAGGTTGCTGGCGACGGGGTGTTCGGCGGCAGGTCTGGCTGGGAGTTTGTCTGCTTCTTCAGAGGGCTTTTGCTGCGGGACTTTCGTCTGCCAGGCTCCTGCGGGGCAAAGACGATGTCGGCGTCCATGACTTCACCCCCTTCACCCCGGGGCTTCTTATTAGATCGTTCTGTCGGCACTGGGGTGCTGGTGTTGGTGTTGCTCTGGCTTCGGTTTCGAGGCGCAGGGGCTCTAGATTTCGATCGATTCTTCTGCGAGGATGCCGGGGTGCGGCCACCAGGCCGTCCGGTCCTCTGGCTGGCCTCTGCTGGTGTAGGATCCTCGTCACTGTCGACTGGCGACTGCTCCTCCGATCGAGATCGGGCAACTGGCGCGTGGTAGGGGGACCCGTGGATACGAATATCCCGGGCAATGGCGACCTTCATCTGCCGCACGGGGCAGTCCCGGGAGAAGGCGAAATGCTTCAGCTTCTCCGGTTGCTTCGCTTGCTCTTTCTCGCTTAGGGAGTCCTTGCAGACAGCGCACTTGGCCATCTGCTTGTTCTTGGGGTCCTCGCACACTTGGGTATCGTGTTCCCCGGCACAATAGGCACACCGGGGATTCCGCCTGCAATGTCTAGCGATGTGTCCGTACGCCTGACACTTAAAACACTGCTGAACCCGCTGATCCTTGTGGTATGCCACCGCGCTGTACAGTTTACCTAGGAAGACGACTCCCCGGTCCACTGCCGCGCGTGCGGCACGGTCGTCATCGAATTCGACATTCAGCATGGAGGTCCGCTGACCTTGATCCTTCAGCTCCTTGACCTTCTTCAGTCCTAGGAGCCAGCCAGCCCAGGTGATGGTGCCGGGGACCTTGGCCAGCCAGCCCGCGTTATCGGCACGGAGCTGGTCTTTCAATGCTGATGGGGCCAGTGAATGTACCCGGTCGATTTCAACCTGGTACAAGGTGACGGGGAACGTTCGCTTCTTGATTTCCGCGTGGTCGCCGAACGCCTTCACCCACGCGTCATGCCGTATCAACTGTTCCGTGTCCTCCAGGCTGTCGGTTTGGAGGATCACGTCTCCGCTGGGAAGGACCCTACCTGACGATACAACTCGGTGCATCACCATCCGTTCCCCGGTCTGAGCAATGGCGCGGTTCGCCCGGTCCACGAGTTCCTTCTCTTTCTGACGCAGGGGGTCGACCACGGAGGCCGTGGTGCTCTTCACGTGGACCTGCAGGTCCGTTTTCAACGGCGACGAAGGGCTTGCAACCGGGCTGGACGTGCTAGACAGCCCATTACTGCCCGCAGGGGACAGGGTACTGGGCACCCGATTATTCCACCCTGTCACGAAGGATTCAGACGAGGTCACATGACTACGCAGAGCCGCATCGCGATACGATGACCCCCGGGGGGAGACAGCAGCGGCCACGCGGTCAGTCTGCGCGGCGAGGGTGTCAAGCTGCTTGAAGACCTGGTCCTCGCGGGCCAGTCGACGGTTCAGCTGTTCCTTGATGTTGCGGATCTCCTGTTCGACGGTATTCAGCGTGGGTTTGTTCTTGACACGTTGCGCGAACTGGCAGACCACATCGGCCAGTTCCACGAACAGGTCCAAGGGAGGAGGGGATTCCTTCTCCCTAGCAGTGTCTTTAAGCTTAGCAATCTGCTCGAAAAGCTTCTGCGCTTGGGCTCGTAGTTTGGGGGGTTCGTCGCCGATATTTAAATCGAGCTGCGGCCACGGTGGCGGTCGCGCCGACCCCTTCGGCTTCGCACCCATCGCAGCAAGCGCGCACGAAGGGATATGAAGTCGGAAGAGATATCAATCGAATAAGAAACTTCACTAGAATAAGGTTTAAATACCCGCGAAGCTTAATTGCCACGTGGGGGGGAGTTCGCCGATTCCACAGAGTTCAAGCCGCAGCATCGGCATGGCATGTCTCACGTGCCCGAGGCCGCTCCCGCCTGCATGATAAACAGGTCCGGGTGCTGACGGCGATTCAGAAGAACGCAGGTAAGGTCATCTCGGGCGGATTCCGGCTCGTCAGCGGAGATGCCTATAACGCGGAGCTGCACCTCCTGCCGATGCGGCAGCGCCTGTGGAAGCTCCGGATGCAGGCGCTGGCCCGCATCGCATCCACCCCGGCATACCGCGACCTTGTAGCACGCCGCCACCATCATCGCAACCCGCTGCTACAGACCCCCCTGCAGGCAGCGGAAGAAGAGCTCGAACTCGCTGCCGGTATTGATGCCCAGCATCTGGAGCTCCGGACCCCATTCGCAGTGGCACCGTGGTGGCAGGCCCCCAACGTCACCATCGACGAGTCCGTGACCGCGGCCCTGGCGAATCACGAGATCCGGGCACTCGGGATGCCGAACCGCCGTCGAATATACACGGATGGCTCCGGCATCGACGGCCACATCGGCGCGGCCGCGGTGGCACTAGAACCCCCCGCGCAGCAGCAAGCCTATATGGGCACGGCACAGCAGTCAGAGGTTCCATCTGCAGAGCTCGCCGGCATTGTGCTCGCCCTCCGCCTCGCCGCCTCCCAGCCATTCCGGGGACAGTCCGTGGATATCTTCACGGACAACCAGGGCGCCCTCAGGACCCTGCAGCGGCCGGGCCAGTCATCAGGACAGTTTCTCCTACGCGCCATCCTCAAGGAACTGAACAACTGGCAAGATGCCAGCCCGGGCGCCGAGATCCACTTCCATTGGATCCCCGCGCACGTCGGGGTCCCCGGCAATGAAGCGGCAGATCTCGCAGCCCGACGGGCCACAGGCTGGCGCGGCAGCAGTCCCCGAGCGGATCATGCCCCCCCTCTATTCGGCGTGCCGGCCGTGGCCACGTCCACCCGTTCCGCTGCGGACCGGTGGATCAAGACCGCTGCCAAGCAGGACTGGGAGCAAAGCTGGGCACAGGCCAAGCACGGCGCCCTACTCCGGCAGTGGCTTCCAGCCATCACGCCCAAATCCCTGGACCTGTACCACGGCCTTACCCGGGCGGAGGCAAGTATCCTAGTACAGCTCCGGACGGGCAAGATCGGCCTCCGCGCCTTCCTGGCAAGCATCGGAGTACTCGATTCGGGGCGCTGCCCCTGCAACCAAGCCCCCCAGACGATACACCACGTGCTTCTCGACTGCACCCTCCATGACGACCTACGGAACGAGATCTGGACCCCCGGAACACGACCACGACAACTGGCAGAGTTTCTTACGGATGGCCGGCAAGTGAAACGGACGGCCCGGTTCCTGCTTGCTACGGGCCTAATCCCGTACCTTGCAGGGCCCGCTACGCCCAGCTCACCGGCACCATCAGACGGCTAGAACGTGCCCGGGTACAGCGGGACCTGCGGCTACGAAACACCCACGGATAAGGAGGGCATATCGGTTTGTTCACACTTCTTCCACATTTACCAGACACCAGCCCAGCGTAGGGCCCCCCGGGGACCCCAGGGCCCGCTCCGAAAGGCACGGGATGGCACTCACCAGGGCGGAATGTCTGCAATCCCCGCGGGACGCCAAGGGGAGGATCGGACGCCTACCCTGGCAGAGCTGAATACGAGTGGCCCGGAACCCTACGACTAACCCACGGCAGAATGGGCATCTGCTATCTAACTACGCGGTTCGAAAAGAAAGGGTCCAGGAGGAGGGGATTCGGGCTGGCGGCTAGCAGGGCGACCTAGCCAGGAGGGTTTCCGGGGAGTACTACGAGGATTACAACAAGGATGACTACAGGGAGGCAGTCGTGGCACCCACAAGCATGTTCAACTATATATATTGTGTTGGGATTCTAGCGGACGGCAGGCGTGGCACCCGCGGCATGTTTGATTATATATATCTGTACCGACAGGCGGAGCGGCGTCGCCGCTCTGCAGCCAGCAGTCAGTGGGTGCTAGGGATTAATATGGTAAAATGGACCTAGAATAGCGTAGTTAGAACCTCCGGCGTGGCCTCCGGGCTGTATCTATCGGAGTAAGGAATAAAACAAACAAACCAACGGCCAGCCGCGCGCGCCCGCTCCTGCCAGCACCGGCACGCCCGCCGCCGTGGCTTTCCTCATAGACTCACC